>BJCM01067378.1:0-11333 GCA_018326385.1 Flaveria bidentis | reverse complement strand
TTGGCTTTGCCCGAATGGTAATGGATCTCACAATCATAATCCTTTATAAGCTCCAACCATCTTCTCTGCCTCATGTTCAAATCTTTCTGCCCGAAGAAGTACTTCAAGCTCTTGTGATCAGTGAATATGGTGCACCTCGTCCAGTAGAGGTAGTGCCTCCAGATCTTTATCGCAAAGACCACAGCTACTGGGATCTCAGCAGGAAATGCGAAGGTTGCTTAAAGCCGGCCGGCCGATAGGCGAAAGAGAATAAACTAGTTCTGATCTGAGTAGGCTCATAACATAATAGGGAATACCCTAACCCTGGGAACCGGGGCCTGGCTATCCTTCGTTTGCGGTAGCTCCAAGTCATGAGTACGATAATTAACTTCATGAACTTTCAACTATCAGGATGCATAGGCTATAACCTTTCCTCTTTGCATCAACACACATCCCAACCCTGAGTAGGAAGCATCTGAGTAAACCACCACATCTTCACTTCCATCGAGTAACGAAAAAACGGGAGCTTGAGTCAATCTCGCCTTTAACTCCTCAGACGCCTTCTCTTGAGCATGACCCCATATAAACTTTACATCCTTACGTGTCAACTTGGTTAGTGGAGAAGAAATCTTAGATAAGTCTTGAATAAACCTTCTGTAATAGCCCGCCAAACCCAAGAAACAACCATTCTTGGATGGCGTCTTTGGAGACTTCCATTGCATCACTTCCTCCACCTTTGCCGGGTCCACAATAATCCCTTCAAGATTCACCACGTGACCCAAGAACTGAAACTCATGCAACCAAAACACGCACTTAGAGAATTTAGCATGCAACTTCTCCATTCTCAACATCTCCAACACCTTTTGAATGTGACCGACATGCTTATTCTCGCTCTTTGAATAAATCAGGATATCATCAATAAACACAATCACTGATTTATCCAACATCGGCCGACACACTCGATTCATCAAGTCCATAAAAGCAGCTGGCGCGTTAGTCAGACCAAAAGACATAACGAGAAACTTGTAGTGACCATAACGCGTGCGTAAAGATGTTTTAAGGATATCCTGCTCCTTCACTTTCAACTGATGGTAGCTAGATCGAAGGTCTATCCTCGAGAACAAACTGGCACCCTGGAGCTGATCAAACAAATCATCAATCCTTGGTAAAGGGTACCGATTCTTTACCGTCAGCTTATTCAACTCACGTTAGTCTATACGCATTCTCATACTACCGTCTTTCTTCTTCATGAATAAGACTGGAGCACCCCAAGAAGAGATACTCGATCTGATGAACCCCGTGTCAAACAGCTCTTGCAATTGCTCCATCAACTCTTTCATCTCAGTTGGAGCCAACCAACACGATGCCTTAGCTACAGGTTGGGCACCCGGTATCAAGTCAATCTGAAACTCGATCTCACGGTTACGTGGCACTCCTGGTAAATCTTCGAGAAACATGTCCGGAATGTTGTACACAACCGGTACATCACACAGTTTTGGTGTTGGCGTATCCACGTCCTTTACATAGGCCAAGTAGGCACTACATCCACACCTCATTCACTTTCTTACCACCGCCATTGAAATCACTTTCGGAATCATTGTGACTCGATCATCGTAAACCGTCACCGAACTACCGTCAAGCGTTGTCAATCGAACCATCTTCGTGTGACACACAATGTTCGCCTCTTAGTCCGTCAACCAATCCATTCCTAGGACTACGTCAAACCCACCTAAGGTTATCACAAATGGTCTAATAGGAAACTTGTGACCTTCTAGTTCCACGTCACAACCCTCTATCATCTCAGAAATCCTGGTAGAATTACCTATGGTAGTTTCTATATCGAAGGGCGTATCTATATTCTTACTATTAACAAGCAACTTAGCACAGAAAACAGCAGAAATAAAACTCTTACTAGCACCAGAATCAAATAACACGGAGGCTAAAGTTTGGATTACTAGAAACGTACCTGACACAACATCGGGGTCCGTCCTAGCCTCCTCCTGCGTCATCGTGAACGCTCTGGCACTCGCCCTCTGCCCTTCTCCTCCAGCCTTCTTCACTCCTGAACCTTCAACCCTTGGCTTCTTACAGTACCTACTCATGTGGCCCTCCCCGCCACAATTGAAACACCTCCCTGCCTTGAATGACCATGCTTCCCGCATTTGAAACACACGCATAAACCCCATCTACACTCTCTGGTGTGTTCCATTCCACACTAACCACACCTTCTCAGCCCCGCACCGGATGTGAGCACCCGTCGGTCATCCACCCGCGCACATTTGTTACTCGTAGTGGCCCTGCCACATCCAACCCGCTTCCTATTCCAATTCCGATCACCACCACCTTTCTTGCTGACTTCAGCCACCACCACAGTCCTTTCATCATACAACCTCCCCGCCAAGTCAACTGCCAACCTAAACATGTTCGGTTCGGCAGCGATCATGTGCCTACAGACATCTGCCGGCAAACCATGGATATACCTCTTGATCTTTCGTTACAAGGGTGTCACTTGATCTGGCACCAGCCTGTGCCATCTTATTGAACTTGGTGGTGTATTGCTGATGTGTCATTGTTCCCGCTTCCAGTACAAGAACTCTCTCTCAACCTTGTCCATTTCCCTATGAGCACAGAACTCCTCGATCACCAATTTCTTCAACTCTGGCCACCTCATTCTTCTAATGGCCTAGCAACCCTCAACTTGGACAATGTTGTCCCACCAGTACAAAGCTGAGTCCACAATCGAGTGGGTAGCGAACTTCACTTTCTGATCTTCCTGGAACTCGCTGATGTCGAGAACGGCTTCCATCTCTCTCACCCACCGGTGAGCAACAGTAGCAGTGTCGTTACCATCAAAAGTGGGGGGCTTGCATCTTTGAAATGCCCCGTAGTTATAGCCTCGTGCTGTCTCCTGCACGGGCTCTTTCTCCTCCTCCTCATCATCGGAGAGAACCTTCTCAGTTTCTGGTTGCTCATGTCCTCTCGAGGACCTGTTCCTTTCTTTTTGTTCTCCTTCCCGTACAGCCTTTATCATTTCGGTCACCATAGACGGTAGGATCGTCAACATGACCTGATGCACCTCTTCAACAACAGCCTCCTTCACTGAGGCTCTTAAGTTAGCACTCCCTCTGGGTGAGGGGTCTCGGGTTCTTTATGAATCACCTTTTCGGCTCTAGGCTTTCCTCTTGTAGCTCGTAATTCAGCACCACGTCCACCACGACCTCCACCACGTGAAGCTTTTGATGATCTACCACCAGCCATCCTCTAACACACTATTAGATTCAAACACTAACATGGTCATTCAAGGAAATAGCTCAGTTCATGTCAAGTATATTAAGTCCCTAGTTACAGTGGCTAGTTGTGATTAGCCACTTAGTTTACTCTTCATACCCCAATAATTTCCTATCCTGACTACATCAGTATCTAAATTTACTAACAGCACACAGAACAGATCACATAACATGCGCACATAATGTCGGTTAACATCAAGAAAATACCTCATGGCACGCAGCTACTCAAACTGGCATCCCTTCCCTTTCCGTCCCATTTTCAGTTCAAGTTTAGGTTTCTTTTGAAAATTTACCCGTTTCACTTAAACTTTAGCTCTGATACCAACTTGTAAGGCCCCATTCCCGGGATGCTTACAGTTGGTTATTCATCGCACATAAAACATATATTTACATTAACATAAATAAAATATTGCAGCTGAAACATTAAAGAAAATATTTCATTTCATTATAAATGCTTTTGCAAATTAATACAACATTCGTTAGAAAATATCGTTTGTTCACATTACAATGCAAAAACATTATACAAGGGAGTGCCATCCAAAATAAACTAAGTAGCTGCCATGTGCCATCCTCAGCAACCTTTACCTGCCAATTGGAAACACATGAAAGTCAGCGTTACCAAGTGAGTTCTAGTTTTAAAATAAAACATATTTTACTTTCATTTAAAATACTTCGTTTACTTTCTATCAAATCATACTATACTTTTGTACATGATCACACATCGTACGTACACATAGATAATATCATTATTATCTTCATCATTCGTTCGTTAACTTTCGTTCATTCATCGTACGCTATTATCATTCACTTTCATACATAACTTTCTAACTTTCATTCGTACGTTCATTACTTTCGATGACATGTACAATACCCCAAACATTGTGCACGAAGCTAGTTACTGAGCCTGAGGTCTTTCATAGACCTCGATCATTGTGCACAAAGGTGACTCCAGTACCTAGGGCAAGTACATTCACCACTTATCTTTTCTCTTTCATTCTGGATCAATGCCATGTGCTATACCCCAAACATTTTGCACGAAAATGGTTACTGGGCCTGAGGTCTTTCATTGACCTCGAACATTGTGCACGAAGCTGACTCCAATACCTAGGGCAAGCAGCAAGGATCCCATATATATGGTCAATCACAAGGATTGGACCCTGTGTGCATCCTTCTGTGGTAGCTAACCCGCACACAGTTGAGCTAACACCCTTCATTGGGTTGGAACCTCCATGCATTTCTTGCAAGCCTTTCTTACTTCCATTCATTCGTTAATGCATGCATTCTTTCATTACGTTCCTCTTTTCATTATCTTTCACTTTACGTTACATAATACTTTTCATTTCATTTATTAACATTAAACATAAAGCCATAGGAAAAATAATCATACATAATAAGGAACATCAACATAAACATACAAACATCACCATACAAGGCACCATCGTACATACATAACATACATCATACATTTTACATCATACATGCCCATCACATCATCTACGACTCCCAAAAGTCAACTTACATATCCCCCGGGAACCTCCCAAGTCGAATCCTACAATACACTATTTTCCAAAAGTTAGAAAAATAAACCAAGTCTTTAGATGCATGAACACTATGCAGGCGCATGGCCTTTCAGGCGCATGGGGAACACTTAGGCACATGGACAACTTCCAGGCACATAGGAACTATTGGGGCGCATGGCTAATTCTTAGATGCATGGAGGGTTCCAGGCGCATGGGCTTTATTGGGGCGTATGAACACTCAGTCGAATGAGGAAAATTTTTTTCAGGCACATGAGCCTTATTTGGGCGCATGAGCAGCCTTATTCATACCTAAACATCAAATTTCAGTCCCCAATCATTCTCTAACATGTTCTAAGCTTATATCTTACATCTTAAGCTTTAGAAACACATTCACATCATCATTCAAACTTAACATTGCCCAACTTCAAACCCCACCCGATACACATACAAACACATCCCAACTTAATAAAAACATTTTCACATGCATTTCCAGCCCCAAAAACTAGTTAAAACATGTAAAAGAGTAGTTCTCGAACTCACGTTAGCAGCCTCTTCGGGTAAGACTTCCTTCAAACCCGTTTGCTACAAGTTTCACCTAGAAACCCACTTAAAACACACACAACCAAGCACATAACATACTTAAGCACACACCCGTGGATAAAACCGGTTATGAACATCATGAACATTCGAATTCTTACCTTGAATTCGACTCTTCTCGATGTTCTTCAAACTCCTAAATGTTTTCTGCCCTTTTCTCCTTTTCTCTCTCTCTCTAGAACCGAATGAAATGAGTATGGTGAGAAGAGAGTAGGCGGCTATGCCCACTTTACACCAACTTTTCATATTTTTTTCCTTTTGACACTTTTTACCCCTTGACTTGGGTAAAATATATTTTCTTCCTTTTTCTATCTTTTTCTTCACTTTATTCTACTTTCCTTTGACTTTTAAAATAACCAGGTGTTACAGTGTGGCATATAGTGTCGTTTTGAGTAACTAGTGACTGTGATCCTGGTTTGTTCACACGCCTCGCGGTAAAACTCCGCACGTTGCTTTTGGGGTGTGACAACAAGAACCTTAGGTAGACAAAGAAACTGATAGGATCAACATGATCAACTACCTGAGTGCCACAGGTCTTTATCAGGCTGATGCACTTCTTCCCTTACCCTTTGATTACATTGAGTTTGAGTATCTCAAACAACTTGAACTTGAGATAATCGATGAAAGAAAGAACACTGAAAGGAAGTTAAGGGAAGAGTTTGTAAATTCAAGAGCCATCATCCAGAAAAACATGAAGAAGTCTGTTGATAGGCAGAGGATGATGAGCTTTTTGAAGTTGTATGGATTCTCCGAAAGGAGACTTGGCCCAATGTCTCTGTCCATTATGGATGAGCATATTACGGTGATTAAGCAGAAGATTCAAAGAGGTTAAGTTGTTGACTTACACTCCCCACCAAGTCAGGTCCTTCAGGAAGTGGAGGTTAAGGTTGAACTATTTGAGATAGCACAACCTGAATCTCCTGCTACGCCTCTGCAAGCTTCCACTTCTAATCCACAGCAGGGTTCTGTCCCCTCTTAATTTGAACCTATGAGAGAGGAAAACCCAACTGAGAAAGACAAAGAAGATCAATCAGATGTTGTAGACCAATCTTCTCAGTTAAAAGGGTTCAAAGAGGAGAAAAAGGATGGCTTCCAAACCAAAGCCGAAGAAGAAGAAGAAAGAAGCATCCATCTCCAAACCTCAGGATGAGTCAGAACATCCCGAGGATGTGAAACAAGAGGATGCTTCACTAACTCCAATTCAGGTAGCTCCTCTAGCATCGGGAAGACCCATCTTTTCCTTGACATACACTACAAATCCATAAAGATGGCATGTCTTCAGAGATCAAGGTGTTAAAAATATCTACACATGGTAGGACATGTTCAATCTACCTCTGCATGATCTCTTTGGCATGAGAAGACACTATGAGAGTCTAAGTGATCATGATCATCTTATAAATAAAGGGATGGTCATCATCATGATGAAGACTGTCGACATCTGAAGTCTTCAAGTGTTTTTGTAGCATCAGCCTAGGGGGAGTTTGTAAGGTTTAAATATAAGGCTGATGCAATCTAAACACTCAAAGTCTCTCCTGCAAACATGCACAAGTGTACTGAAATGGAATGCTTTGGAAGTTTCACACTCTACCTCAGAAAATATTCTAAGTGTGAAACCTTCCGAAGCCAAGACCAATATCTTTCGATGCCAAAGATGAAGTCTTTAGAAGCTTCAAAGATAAAGTCTTCCGAAGACAACATTTGAAGACAGATTTCTTCGAAGACTTTTGAACACATGCTTTATCTAATGTACCTTTTCCATAAAGTTGGACCCCTTTTGGCTGTAACTTTAATAAGACACCAACTTTACATAAGTTGTTGAAAGGTCCATGCTTTAGGTAACTGTACATTGAGGTCTTGAGTCTGTAACTTTCTACTTTATGTAATTTATCCTTTTTGTAATATATTAGGATGTGAGCTATAGCATGTAATAGTCACTAGTCAAAAGGCAATCAGCCTTTTGACTCTACATTGATTTTGTTGTCTACATCATTGTAGATACATGATGTTCCTAGTTTATGTGCTCAAACGTAAAAGTCTTTCATTTCTTACACATGTGTAATGTAATGAATCAATGAAATATAATATATGCTTGATGTTTATTTATGTTTAATTATTTCATATTACTATTGTGTTAGTATAGATCATATGTATGAACTTCATATATAGGTTTGAGGTTGTTGTACATAGTTCTTAGTCAATAATGACTAAGAAATGTGTTCAACCTAGTCAGGTGATTATTCATGCTAATGGACAATACTTATCGACCATACTCATGAATATATCATGCTTATGGACCAGTCGCACGACTGAACCAGGAGACTGCGTCAGTCATATGATTGATACAAATGATTGACTCAGTCACACGACTTAACTTTCAGTCATGCGTATGACTCAATCACATGATTCAGACGCATAACTGAACCATGCTAATGGTTCAGTCGTACGAATGAAAACTGCAAACCTATAAATACCACTTAATTCATGGAAAAACATAACACTTTTGAATACTTTGAGAGATATTTCGTATTTTCATAAACCCTAGCCATCCAGAGCGTCCAAGACAGCCAATCCAACTTCAAAGTTCGTACTTGATCGATTCCTACTCATTCTTAACGTTTAGTTCATTCTTATATCGATCGGGTTATCGTTCTCACTGATTGGATCGCCAATCAAATAGGATTCCGCACTATTGATCTGGTTTCACACAGAATCTATTCGTACTCCATACGTACACGGTCCCAACAAGTGGTATCAGAGCTTTGCTCTTGATTTTGCGTGGATTCGATTAGTTTTGGTGTTAAAAACCTATGTTTTAATTCAAAAGAGTCACCAGTTTGTTTCAAAAGGTGTTTTCGATGTTTGCATGCATTAAAGTTTAGTTTTATGATTATATGGCAGATTAGGGTTCCTAGGAAACTCGTATTTTGTGTCAAAGTGTCAAAATATCCGATTTTACAAACACAGCAGCCTTCAGTCGCACGATTGGTCCATTCGTATGATTGAACTCAGTCATATACTCCATCCGCACGACTGAACTCAGTCGTATCACTCATTCGCATGACTAAACAACTCCAGCTGTTTGATTCCAATCGTCTTGTTCATACGCATGACTGAATGAATTCATTCGCATCCTTCATTCGCATGAGTGACCCATACTCATAGTCCATTCGCACGAGTGAAACAGTGTTCTAAAAGTACAAATTTTAAAGCAATGGAAGATCAATTTGTTGCATTTTCTGCTGGAAAGGACTCTCGCATCCAGAACCTTTTGCTTCTGGAGAATGAGATTGGAAATCATAATAAACCGCCGAAGCTATTAACATTAGATGAATACCCATAGTGGAAATAGCTGTTTGAAATCTATTGAAATGGAGTTGATCCCAATCTTTGGACATCGATTGAGACTGGTTACACGATATTAGTCAGTGCTAATGGAGTCAAGTTAACCTTGGGAGGAATGAGTGAAGCACAGAAGATTCTATTCAATGCTGAAATGAAAGTTAATGCCTTGTTGACTCAGTTGATACCAAAGGACATCTTTCATCAGTTCTCTGAGAACAAGCAGGCTAAAAAGTTATGGGAGGCATTGGAGAAGAGATATGATGGAAACGCAACTCTCAAAGCACTGAAGGCTAAAGCTCTCAAAAAGGAATTTGATAATTTCTCTTTGATAGGGAATGAGAGCCTGGATAGTATTATTGACAGATTCTATCATCTGATGAGTGAGTTACACACTCATGGTGTAACAACATCTATGAAAGATAAAGTTTCAAGCTTTGATGATGGTTTGCCTGATAAATTGGATTCATTTGTGTCTAATTTAAGACAAAATGACATTTTTGTGATGTTAGACATAAATGATTTCATCTTGAAATTAAGAGAGGAAGAAGTGAGAATGAAATACAAGTTGAAGAAAAGATCCTATGTTCAGAATCCTTCACTTTACAACTCAGTTCCAACTCCAGCTGTTTCAAGAGAACCGTTACAAACAGCTTTCATGCTAGCTCTCCTGCTCCTTCCCAAAATAGTGCATCTGGAACAGAAACGTCAGGGTCATCTGGAACCCAATACATAGTTCCTAAAGCAAATACAACAAAGTTGAAGACCAAGAATCTCGGTAATGTCACAGTGGAAGTTGCCAAATAACATATGGATCTTCTAGCGGTGGTTGTACAATCTTATGATGGTTTAGTTTCCGGTAATATTTGAAATTTTCATCTTGCAGATGAGGATTATGAGTAAGTTGACGAAAATGAGCTAGAAAGGATGGACATAATCTGGGCCATGGCTAGTGTTGTCAGAAGAGCAAAGAAGTTTGTCAAAAAGATGGGGTAGAATCTAGTAGCCACTAAAGATACAACTTTTAGTTTTGACAAAACCAAAGTCACATGCTTCAACTGTGGTGAAAAGGGGTATTTTAAACGTGAATGTGTAAAGCCCAAGTTAACTAGAAATGGAAATCCATTTCCTACATTCAACCGTCAAGACAAAGACATGATTGGAACTACTTTTTCAAGTAAAGAGACAAAGGCCTTGAATGCTCAAGGTGATGAAGGGCAAGACTGGTCCTTCCACTTTGTTTCTCCGCGTGAATCAAATATTACCTTTGTTGATGCACTAGATGATGGATCTGCTAGTGAAGGTGAGATCATAGTTGAGCAAGCAATGTCAGATACCGAAGAAGCTGTGAATGTTGTAAATCACTTGATTGAGGAAGAACTCATAGCAACAAACTTAGAATCTCCGGTCAACGAAGAGTCTGATACGGCTTTGATGGCTGATTCGTCTTATTCCTCACAGGTAAGTTCTAATGACCAATTATTTGATAAACATGCTTGTACTGAATATAACAAATTTAAGGATAGAATTGATCTAAAATTTTCAAGGTTATTAGAACACAATGATAATTTAGTAAATGACTTACAACTCTGCACTGGGGCCAATCGTATTTTAAAACAAAATAAATGAAGTTACAAAGAAAAAATAGAACTTTTGGGGAAACAACTAAGGGAATCCTAGGTTGTTGCTTCAAATCAAGGAAATGTCATAAAGTTTTATTTAAATTATTTGGAAGAAACAAAAAAGAAAAAATATTTTTAGAAGTCGAAGTTGATTTCTTAAAACAAAAACTGCACAACTTAGTTAGTTCTTCACACATGGTTCAAAACTTAGTGAAAGTACGAAATAATGGGGAAGGTTTGGGTTACAAAGTAGTTCTGCCACCACATGCAATCCTTTTGAACACTAAATGTAGACAAATAAATAATAACCAAGTTAAGGATCATGTGGTGTCCACTCCTCTTATTAGTGATCCCGATTCTACGGGCAAACCTATGAAGAATAGCACTAAATAGAAGGAGTCTACTTTGAAATCAAAAGAAAAGATGCCTATAGAAAATTTGGATGATCAAATTGAAAAGGTTAATTTAAGGTCAGGTTCACACACATCTACATATGAACCCAAAATGACTAATCTAGTTAACCAAAAACATGTTAGTCATCAAAGTCCAAATAAACTAAAGGTTAAAGATGTTAAAAATATTAAAACAATTAATTTTGTTAAAGAAGCCGAAACATCTAAAGGAGAAGTAACAAAACCCAATTAGACACATCTCACACCCTTACCAAACTCAACCCACATAAAAAATTTCTTCAATCTGTATAAGGGAGATCATGCTACAGTTGTGGGAAACGAGGACATATTTCTCCTAATTGTCCTTATTATCAAATGCCCAAAAAGAAAAATTAACTTATGATGCAAAACCAAGTTTTTCTAAAATGAGATCTAATACTCCACCTAAGAGTATTAGTAAACCTATAGTTCAAACTATTAGCCAGTCGTCTGTTTATCACAAACAAGCCTTACATAAAACTGGTTTACGGAAAGAAAAATCAAGTAATTTGTCTGATAATGAGAACAAGAAGAAGAACAATGTGCCCTTATCCTCTG
>BJCM01067373.1:0-11052 GCA_018326385.1 Flaveria bidentis | reverse complement strand
CGATTGAGTCAATGCGGATGAATGAATGTATGCGACTGTGCGTGTATCGCACGACTGAAGGCCAATCGTACGAATGAAGGTTTAGTCGTACGAATGAAGCTGATTCGTACGAATGAAGATTGATTCGTGTGTATGGAGGTTAAGTCGTGCGACTGGGTGTTGTGTGGTACGACTAAATGCTAGTCATGCGAATGAAGGCTCAATCGTACGAATGAAGCTGATTCGTAGGAATGAGGGTTGATTCGTGCGAATGGAGTGTGGAGTTGTGCGTGTGGTTTGTTATGCGATTGAAGTTGATGTGTGGGTGAACCCTTCTATTTGACGTGATGATGTTGAGGTAACATTAACACAGTTGTCATTGCTTGACCACAAAGATTAAAGTCAATGCTATCAACATGCAGATACTATTCCAAGTTAAATCAACCTAACATTTTACAATTATCAACACCCCTTTTTGGGATTACAAATGTTTAACAAATACTTTCCTTTATGACAATGGAATCTTTACACAAGTATCATCAGCAATGACAACTACTCTTAGTACTTGGATCTACATAAGAACTAATACGTGTGTCTGCTTGTGTGTGTTACCCGCGACCGACTCGATACAACCCGAACCGACCGAACATTTCTATTTGCTTTATACATGTCAATAATGCTTAACAGTAAGTGTCAATAGGTGTTTGACCGTTCATTGCATACTACTGTTGGGATCTTTGATCATTCATACTTACCGCTTAACAAGTGAGTGTCGTGGCCCCTTTTATGCTATAAAACTTTGCAATCATTTACAAACTTGGGGGAAAAGTATGCTCACCCACTTTTAATGTTGTACTACATACATACAATTTACATACTTGGAATCAACGTGTTACTGTTTGGTGAGTACTTATCTGATACATGCTTGAGTCTGCTTCATGGTTCTTTCTTACAACCATTTAATTCTAGTGTGGGAACCGACAGATAGGTATTGGTAGTACTACTGGGTTGACACCCCCACCCTTGTTCGTTGGTATACTAGTTAGTTCCAACAATCGCCAGGAATGGGCCTTGGGTGAATATATTCCGACAAGATTCTTTGTGTACGTCGTTAGGTTTGGTTGTAAAGCTCATGTCATGTGATTTTGCTTACTTATAACTGTATTTACGGTATTCCGCAACAAACGTTATACAACATCAATTACTTATTTACTTTTAAACCTGCAAGCTCACCAACAATTTTGTTGACTATTTTGAGCATATCTTTTCAGGTGATCATGCTAACTGAAGATGTAGGTGTGTTTCCTTAGTGGAGACCCTAGGATGCATTTTAGGACTAAACATACCTTTTGAAAACATTTGTTGTAACCTGTTTTAAACAACATTACTCTTTGATACTTGTTCCTGGGTTGTGGGAAAATACATTACAATGTTGACATTCATATTTGTGTGATCATTTGCTTGTGTATGCTTATGGCTATGTTGTCGTGAACATTGACTAAACACGACACAAGTCCCCTTGTTTTCGGGTGTCGTCATGACACGCTTGTTATCATTTATTATATTGCATCTCTATTGGCTTACCATGTGTTATGACGATTCTCGTCTCGTTACATCCCCGTGTTTCCGCTCTTAGCGGGGGTGTGACACCCTGCAGAGATAAACACATGTTTCTGCTTGGAGTTAAAAGTAGCCTTGATCTCTTGAGCCTTCCTTGCTTTCCTCTTGTACTTCCTGATCAAGTTCTTTCTTATTGACTTGATCATCACAGTCTTCTTATTCTCCTCAGAAGGATAGTGGCCCTTCTTAGAATCATCTTCTTCACTCTTCTCAAAGGAATTCTTCACTATCACTTCTTCCTCCTCTTCACACAAAGGATCTATGAGAGGAATCTCATCTTCACAAGTTCCACACCTAGGAGATCTTACTAACAAGATTGTGTGTGGAGGAGCTATCTCATTTCATCCTAGTCCCTGTTTGTTTTGATATCAAACCTTGTTGTGCAGGGATGAGGATATTATGTCCTTGGAGATCTCTTCTTCAAGAACACACTTTTTTGTCCTGGCTTTGATGATCACAAGCTCAGCCTGACACTCAGGTAGCTTGGTTATGAGATCCTTGATCAAAGTCCTAAAATCCGTATGCTCATGTTTTAGAACTGGAATCGTTTTCTCTAAGTCCTCAATATTTAGTTTATAATCTTTTTCAAACTTTCTAAAATTAGCTTTTAAAATGTTTAAGGACTCAAGATCAGATCTCATCTCCAAGTTATAGGACCTGTATCTATAAACTTTAGCAATGCATTCAGGGGTACAAAGATGTTCCAATACCTTGGCTTCATCATGATCTACCACCAGTGCTTGGTTTGGAGAAGCATCTTCCACCTAAAAGCTCCAGTCAAAGCCTTATTCTTCAACAGCAACAACAACCTACTACTTTGGCTTCTCATTCTGGAAAGCTTTGTTAGTGTAGTTAGGTCTGGACTATGTTTGGCCTCTATTTTTTCTACGTGCCTTACATTCCCTGGAAAAGTGTCCATCAAGTTACAGTTGTAACACTTGACTTTGCCTTTGTCCAGGCCAAAGTTTTCACAGGTTGCATTGCTTGGAAACTTCCTTCCAGTCCGCTTGTAGAAATTCTTGGCTCTGTGAGTGAGAAGAGACATCTGCTGGACTATCTCCATGTACTCCAGATCATCTGGATGGATACGGTCCAAGTCTTCAAGGGTGGAAAGAAAGCTGCCACAACTTTCATCAGAAGACACAAAAGCTTGAGAAGAACTTGTCTCTTGAAATGGGCTTCCTTGAGTTTAGTTCTCCCTTGGTGTCTCTGGGAAGGTGATGAAAGGATCCTTTTGTGAGTTGTCAGGGTAGCATATGAGATGATGTTGGGGTTCTATGCTATCCCTTTCAACCACATGGAGGGTCGAACCCATTTGATTGTTGGAGTTGCCAGATGAACCTTGCATGTTCATCTCCATCAGGTAGCCGCTGAGAATCCCATATAACTCTATCAGAGTAAGAGTTTTGAGATTTTCGGTCCTCTTGATCACCACATAGTAGTGTGTTCACTGCCTAGGAAGTGAGGACATGAACTTCCTTACAATGTCCCTGTTCTCAAGAGTCACTCCTCCATCCATAAGGGTATCCATTAACTCAACATACCTGAAGTACTGCTGAGTCATAGTATCACCTGTTTTGAAGGTGAAGTTTTCAAACTATTGCTTCAAGAGATCCTTCTTGTTCTCATTGGCTTCAGAAGAACCCTTATACATCAGTTTCAGTGCATCCCACAGCTGCTTAGCCGTTTTGCACTTCTTGAAACCTCTGTACATAGAGTTTGAAAGGGCAGTTTGAAGAGCTGTCATGGCTTTTCTATCAATCTCTACTATCTTCTTATCTTTATCAGAGTAGTTAGCCACATCCTTAGGGATCATATTAGCACCAGTAGCAGAGGGGGTGCTAGGTAAGAAAGGTCCATTTTCAACAGACTCCCACATTCTTGAGTCTAGAAACCTGATGAAACCTTCCATTCTCAGGCACCAGGTATCAAAGTCATCAAGAGTGATCATTAGGGACTTGTTCATGGTTCCAGTTTCCATATCAGTCTTGGAAATGCCTGCCATTTGAAAAGATTAGTATTTTTGTGTGTGAGGGATCTTAAGATGGTCAGATCTTATATTAAGACCATGGAAATACTTACAACATAACAACACAAAGAGGAGATTATCCAAACTAAGTCAAACAGTGAACTGGATTAACCACAAGTAAGATACTAAGAACACAAGTAATGTAAGAGACAAAACACAAGAGCACAAGTATATAGTTATCAAGAATGTAGTATATTACTTTCTCTATATTCTATTGCAAGTGTTACAAAGCATAAAGGAAAGATACAAGAACATGAGATACTTATACTACATCCTATAGCCGGCTATACTTTGAAAGCCAGCTGGATACAATTGACTAGACACAAACAAAGTCAATTGTAGAGTCAAAAGGCAGCTTGCCTTTTGACTAGTGACTATAACATGTCATAGCTCACATCCTTATCTATTACAAAAAGGATATAGTACATGAAGTTGAAAGTTACAGACTCAAGACCTCAATGTATAGTTACCAAAAGCATGGACCTTTTTACCAACTCATGCAAGTTGGTGACTTTACAGAGATGTAGCGGAAAGGTGTCCAGCTTTATGGAAAAGTACATCAGATAAAGCATGTTACTAAAAGTCTTCCGAAGAAATCTGTCTTCAAGAGTCGAGGCTTCGGAAGGCTTTGTTACTGAAGCTTCGGAAGACTTCTTCTTTGGCTTCGAAAGATATTGGTCTTGGCTTCAGAAGATTTTACACTTAGAGTATTTTTTGTTGTATGTGTAAAACGTCCTAAGCATTCTTCTTCAATGCACTTCTCCAGCATGCAAGATAGACTTTGGATGTTTGGGTTGCATCAGCCTCTTCATACATTCTCTACACAATTTTTTGTCTGCATAGGTTTTTAATCAACTTTTCATGTTTGACTTAAATATGGTAGAGTAAAACTTTATCTGCATTGGTTTATCTATGACATAAACAGTTACCCGTATTGGTTACATGCATGGGTTACCTTCACCCGCATTTACCAATGCACTTACCTGTATTAAATTTTGAACTTTATCACAACTAAATGTTTTTTGCTTTTGATATTTTCATGTTATGAAGGATGTCTTTGATTGAATTTGTGTCTTATGAAGTTATTGACTGTTGTTGGAGTTGTCAATTCTTGCTTGGATTGACCTGTATGTTAGAAGTGATACAAGTTTCCCATTCTTTGACTGATGTTGGACTTTTATGCTTCTAAAAATCTGCATAGGCTGAGATACTATGTTATAACTTCTTTACCAACACATGCATTTTTGTTTGTTTTGTTTTTAATTCTTAAGAAAGTAATTTAAGCTATTAAGAATTTACATAGACTTAATCCAAAAATTTAAATTACTCCCCCTAAAGTTTATAACCACATCTGGATAAAAACATGTGCATCCTTTATGATAAAAAAAATTATGAGTATTATTTTGATCATTAATAATGAGGATAAGTATATCTTTTGTTGGGATCATATCAATCTTACTTTACACATGTGCATCCTTTATGATAAAATGGACATGTTTATGAACTTGATGATTGAAGGTATGTTTGTCCTCTTAAACTCATACCAGGTTGATATTTTAATGAAAATGATATTTATCATGTTTTAGGTTGATTTAATTATTCAATATGTACCTCACACACATAAGCATGGAATGATCAACCATCCTTATACAATGCATGGTAGAAATTTTTCACAAATTTTCTTACCAGGTTACTTAAGTTATGAGAACTTATTTTCACTGATCCTTATTGGGATTCTTTTACTTTGATCCTTTTCATGATGACCCACACTGAGATTCTTTTCACTTCACTTTGGAAGGTGATCCATGATAGGATTCTTTTGTTTATTTACTTGGAATGTATTGCTTTTGTAGATTCATTCAATTTGGATGTGTTCCTCATTGGGAATCTTTTGGATCAATACATCTACACTATGTGCTAGTTTCATAAGGTCTTTGCTCAGCAAAACAAAGATAAAACTTGATGTAGGTGAAAAAGATTCATAAATTATCATTACCTGGTGTGTTTAGGTTACTACACACACATGCATTCAGATAAGCCAATAATACCTATACTTTGAGATGAGTGTTTCACTATTGAATAAGATTTTAATTCATCAATGCATGTATCTTCTCTTCCAGGTTCTGCCTACTAACATATCTGGTAAGTCATGACAGTCTTGAAATTTTTGAAATTAAGCACAGTGAATGATATAACGACTATAACTATATCATTTCCCAAAATTCTTTTCTTCCTCAAAATTGACTTTTTTGTGGTTTTCTAGTGTTTTTGACTTGTTTTTTATGTTTTGGTTGGTTTTACTCAAGGTTAATCATTTTAATTGATTGAAGTAGGAATTCAATCCTACCAGGTTTAAATTCCTTAGTAAATAAATCAGCCAATTGATTTTTAGGGGATACTTGAATCAATTTGATTATCCCCTTTTCAGCATAATCTATCAAAAAGTGATAGCTAATTTCAATGTGTTTGGTTTTTGAGTGTTGAACTAGATTATTTGTTATGAAATAGCTATTGTGTTGCAATATGAATTGGTGTGTGCAAGAAGTTAAAACCATAATCAAGCAACTGTTTTTGAATCCAGAGTACTTGAGAGTAACAAGCTGATGCTACAATATACTTAGCTTCTGCTATTGAGACAGGATCGTTTATCTTCTTCTTGCACTGCCAGGAGACCAGTCTGGGACCAAGAAATTGACAACCTCCAGAGGTGGATTTCCTATTGAAATTGCATCTTCCGTAATGACTATCTGTGAAGGCATAGAGATTGAAGTCTCATTCCTTTGGATACCATAACCCATGAGCTGGTGGTTTGCCCTTTAGATATCTGAATATCCTCTTGACTACATTCACATGTGATTCCTTTGGATCAGCTTGATACCTGGCACACACATAAACACCAAACATAATATCAGGTCTGCTAGCAGTTAGATACATAAGTGAGCCTATCATGGATTGATAGTGAGTATGTTCAACAGATTTGCATTCTGGATCAAGACCAACCTTCACTTTGGTATCAACAGGTGTTCTAATAGACTAACAATCAGCAAAATGAAACTTCTTCAACATTTTTTCCACATATTTGTATTGGTTGATGAAAATTCCATCTGTTGTCTGTTGAACTTGCAGTCCTAAGAAGAAAGTGATTTCTCCCCTTTCACTCATTTGGAATTTTAAATGCACTAGGTCTTCAAAATCTTTGTAGAGTTGCTTGTTTGTAGAGCCAAATATAATGTCGTCCACATAAATCTAGACTAACAACATGTTTTTTCCTCTTCTCCTTCTAAATAGAGTCTGATCAATCCTTCCTTTTTTGTATCCATGTTCAAGAAGAAAGGATGATAGAGTCTCATACCACTTTCTTGGTGCTTGATAAAGACCATATAGGGCTTTATCCAGCTTGTGGACCCTGTGAGGGAAATCTGGATCTTCAGAGCCAGGTGGTTGACTCAAATAGACTTCTTTAGCAATCTTTCAATATAAGAATGGACACTTCACATCCATTTGATAAACAGTAAACTTCATGGATGCAAAATATGCTAGAAAGATTCTTATTGCTTCTAATCTAGCAACAGGTGCAAACACTTCATCATAATCGATTCCTTCTTCTTGATTGTAGCCTTGTGCCACTAGTCTTGCTTCATTTTTGATGACGATCCCTCTATCATTAGTTTTGTTTCTGTATAGCCATCTAGTGCCGATGGGGTATTGTGCTTCAGGAAGGTCTACCAGTTGCCATACCTTTTGCTTCTTGAATTGCATCAATTCTTCCTGCATTGCTTCAATCTAGCTATTCTCTAGAAGAGCCTCTTTGATGTTCTTGGGTACTGTTTGACAAAGAATGCATGAGAACAAATAGATGTTTGCTATTCCAAACTTGCTTCTTGTCACCCATTCATTAAGTTCACCTATAATGCTTTCCACTGGATGATTCTTGTGTATTCTGGTGGTTGGAATTGAGTCACCAACAATGCTTATATCAAGATTGGAGACATTCAGCTCATTATGGTGAGAGGCACCTTCAGAGTAAATAAAAAAATATATTCTAATTGTCTATCAACTTTATGATTGAGTTAGGATCGAATATAATGACTGAGTTAATGATTGAATGGCGGAATCATACAATCAAGAAACATTCAATGCATAATAAATACTCATAAATGCTTTTTGTATTGACGAAGGTGATTGATTACGTTAAATGCTAGGGTTTGAGCATAAAGTAGTAATAATACACCTAGAGAGTAAATGAAAAAATATATTCTAATTGTCTATCAACTGTCACCTTATGTATGAGGTTTTCTATTCTATTTGTAGGTAGACAAAATGCCTTTTTACAAAATGACTAAACTACCCCTGACCTATACATCAGAACTAGTCTAAGTCTTAATCCGCAATTTTGTTGGTTCATCCGCATTGACAAATGCAGATGAGTTGGACTTCATCATCATTTCTTCTGATGCTGCCACATTAGTAATTTGTTCATCCGCATTTGTTATTGCGAAAGAACAAATACTTGGCACATTTGTCTGACTTGTCCACATTTGTAAACGCGGAAAAGTCAACCTTGTCCACATATTCTTCTATGCTATCCGCATTTGTTAATGCGGAAGAACAAACACCTGTCAACATTTGTTTTATGACTTCCGTATATACAAATGCGGTTAGCTGCACTTGGTTCTTCTATCAGCAGACTCTTCATCCGCATTAATTCTTGGACTTGTGGGAATTTCAGCAGAACAACCGTCAACTCACTAATTGAATTGGCATGTATGATCCTTTCAGGGCTCAAAACTTGTTCTCATAGCTTCAGAGACATCCCTTATGATGTTCTCAACTGGATGAGTGTTGTGAATTCTTAGTCAAGGAATCACTTCCAGTTGCAAAGATAAATCCTGAGTGTACATATTTTGCTCAGGAGCTAAAACACTTTGTCAAGCTGTTGTTTCGAACTCATTCAATGAGAACTGATTCAATGAATGAAAACATCATCATTTGTTGGCTGTGAAGCAACATTAAACAATTTCTTGTTCCTTCAAGATGCTACTTCCATCAGCTTGGTGTTGTGTAGTGTCACCTAATGAACTTTGAGGGTTAATAGGTGAAGCACTAGTTGAAGCTCCACTATCCCTTGAGATAGTTATACTGTCAGATCTGCCAATAGTAAAAGCTTGATTTATTGTAGCTCTTGGAGAACTTGGAATAGGACTGGGTAAGTCAAACAGTTGGGTATCATCAAAATTTCCTTGAGTACCTGTTCCAGCTGAAACATTCTCACAAGATGGTTTAGAATAGTTTGGAAACAATTCTAAGTCAAAAATATGATCAGGTCCATTCCCCCTAACACAAGGAGTGTGCTCATTAACAACAATGTTGGATGATTCCTCAAATTGTTTATTCTTGATATTGTAAACTTTATAAGCTTTAGAGCTAGAGGAGTATCCAGCAAAGATACCATCATCCGACTTTTCAACAAATTTTGCCAAATTATCCTTTGTGTTAAGTATGGTACACCTACAGCCAAAGGACCTTAGAAAGCCAATGAACGGTGCCTTCTTGTTCCATGGCTCATAAGGGGTTTTTCCATATGGCTTAACTATAAGAACTCTGTTCTACACATAGCATGCAATGTTGACTACCTCTGCCCAGAATGTTAGAGGTAGTTTGGAATCAACTAACATAGTTTGAGCAACCTCAATAAGTGTCATGTTCCTCCTCTCAGCAACACCATTTTGTTGAGGAGTTCTTGGAGCACTATATTGTCTGGCAATCCCTTTTGAGTTACAGAATGAGTCAAGAACAAGGCTCTTAAATCAGTCCCTTGATCACCTCTGAAGATCTTAACCTTGTGATCAATCTGATTATCTATTTTAAGAATAAAAGACTTTAGTATTTTAGCAGTTTCATCTAAAGATCTTAAAAAGAATACCCATGTAAATCTTGTAAAATCATCAACAATCGCAAGGCAATATGATTTCTTCCAATGCTCATTATACTTGTGGGACCAAATAGATCCATGTGCAATTAGTGTAATTGAGTGGTGATAGAGTTAACAACTTTGGATTTTTGAGATGCCTTATGTTGCCTTACTCTCAGGCATGCAACATAGTTGTCTTTGCTAAAAAAATCCTTTTTAGGCAAACCATGTACCAAGTTATTTTTATCCAATTTATTCATTGTTTTAAAATTTACATGGCACATTCGTTTATGCCATAGTGATAGGATCGTTTTGGTACAGAGTACTCACGGATTCTGCGTAAGACCAAATCAAATAGTGTGGAATCCTATTTGATAGGCAATCCAATAAGTGAGAACGACAGATCGATCTAACAATGAAAAAAACGTTAAGAATTGAGTAGAAATCGATCAGTAACAAACTATGAAGTTGGATAGGCTGCTTAGGGCGCTCTAGATGGCTAAGGTTTGTGAATATTTGAAGTCTCCCATTTTTTTACAAATTATGTGGTATTTATAGGTTTTCAGTTTCATTCGTATGACTAAACCATTACCATGGTTCAATTGTGTGACTGACTCATGCGGTTGATTCATAAGCACGACTGAAGGTTCAGTCATGCGACCAAATTAACCTTATGTCTCAGTCATACGACAAATCCAGTCTCCTGGTTTAGTCGTGTGACTAGTCCATAAGTATGATTCATTCGTGCGTAAATAACCACCCGACTAAGTTGAACACATTTCTCAATCATTATTTACTTAGAACTATGTACAACAACATCAAACCTATATATGATGTTCATACATATGAATTATACTAAATACAAAAATAATATGAAATACTGAAAGACAAATAAACATCATGATGCATATCATATTTCATTAAGTAGTCATATTACATATGTGTAATAAATAAAAGACTTTTACATTTAAGAACATAAACTAGGAACATGATGTATCAACAAACTTCCCCTTCGACCTAGTTATCCTATTTTCTAACATTCTTCACATGCTCTTGGCATTTCTTGCACTTCTCTTCTTTAGTGACTCCCGCATGGATCTCTAACGTGAAGCAGAGCCGTATAACATGTTGGAATTGTAGAGCTTGTAGAATATCTTGCGTGTCATAAAACAGTGGCTACTTGTATAGAGTGTAAACATATTCAATTGACAAGTTGGTAAGCCACATTGGGTCAAATACCCTGATAGTCTCGATCTTACCTTCTTTAATCAGAACTATGTCCGCTTCCCCCGTCCTCCAGTCGTAATATCACCATTTGAAGTGTGGAGTGAAGTCCTGAGGCATCTCCCGTAAAGGAATCTTAGACATTGTGTGTGGGGGACTCCACTTCAACACCACCTTAGGCCTTCCAGATATAGGATCAATTTAGTCTTATGAATGAACGTCTTAGGTTGTTGAGGTCTAAAGTTTACCCATCTGGTGTGGTATTCTTTCTTCAATGATGTCTCAAACC
>BJCM01067369.1:0-15475 GCA_018326385.1 Flaveria bidentis | reverse complement strand
ATATACACACACACACACATCAAGATGGTTGTGCATGATAATTATTAAACTTTGAAATGGAAAATACAAAAAACATCAGTAACAATACTCTAGTTTTTAAAAATATATATTTATGTTATGATCAAATAAAAAGTCATCATAAAAATTTAAGTTAATTGGTAAGTATGAAATGTAGCGTAACTGTTTGATAATCTTATGATTTATAGTACTATAGATCACCATTTATGGTATTAAGGGAGCGAAGCCCATTGTACCACGGGGTCTGAGAGAAATGCCTCTAGTGGGCTCTAAGAGGTGACGCTCCTAGCTAAGGTTAAGCTATCAGTTCAGTTTGGAAAATTTTTATTTTTACACATTTGTTATGCATATTTGAAAGTGAAATTGTATATCGAAAGCTTTAGTTTTCAGAAGCAAAACATGAGTACTTTAGAAGTTGTAGTTTTCGGAAGTTCAATCGTCTTTTGGAAATGAGTTGCTTAATTTGGATTCTTCGAAAGCTAGATGTTTATATTTAAAACAATTTTCTATTTTAATGCAAAACTACAGTAGTTGTACCATCAAACCATTTTGACAGTTGGTTTTGGTTCCCTTATTATATAAAAAACAATCTTTGGTCAAAACAACACACTAATTTTAATGGGTTCGTTTTCATCTTTGGATATTTGATTATCATCCGATTGAATATTAAGCACACATGATATATTTCAATCTGATAGCGAACGTACGCAACGAACCGAGAATCAAAGCCACAGACAAATACTAAAAACATACACCTGGTTTCTTGATAAAAGATCAATTTTGTTCATCTTGTTAACAAAAGGATGAGAATGAATTCGTCTCGTTAAAAAAGGGTAAGAATGATTAATCTTAATTGGATGGAGAATGTGATCCTTTATAATTTTGTATGCATATCAGCAAAGGTACGTTAGAAAGGTAGACGAGGATAATAAATTACTAAAACATTGTTAGTTGCATAGAGATATATACATTACATTAGCTATCGTAACTATGGCACATAAACGTCAAAAAGCTTGATGATGCTATTCTCATAACTTGTTATGTGCTCATATAGTCATATATGTGATCAAATTTTTGTTGACTTTATGCAGCACTTAATTTCTTGTATGCCACTTTCATGAAATAATCCCGTCACTTTTGATTAAATGAAACAAAACAACTTATTCTTTCAAGAAATGAAACATTTTTATTAAAAAACAAATCGGATGCTAGCAAGATGCTCAAACATCCTCACCAAATTCAGGTTACACTGGAAAATTAGAAAAAGAAAAGTTACACCACTTATGCCATATTAATTCTTTCAAATTCGCTCTCTCTTTAATCCATTCAAAAGAGAAGTAAATGATCTCCTCCGCCATCCTGGACACCGAAGAAGACTTGCCCTTAAATAGCTTCTCGTTTCTAGTCTTCCATATGAACCATAAAGATGCCAAAAATCGTGTATAACGATTGTTCTGTTTAGAAGGAATTGCCAAAGAGAATGGAAACGCAAGAAGGATGGAAATATTATCGAAATCTACCGAGATACTGTCGCACCAACCAGAGATCAGCCCCCATACCTGCTTCTATTAGTTATATTTCAATAGGTTATATATAAAATAATGTGTTAATACTCTCGTAAGATAGTGGGCATCTGTGATGTGACAAGGGCAAGGGGCGTGGAACACCACCCCCATTGCGCGTTGCCCCAACTCTCATGTCTCGGTTGAAATCATCAAAATTATACTGCATAGACCTCATTTAAGCCCTAAAAGTGGACCATAACTCATGTCCTAAAATGCATGATATTAACCTATATGCACATAAATATACATATTTTCTGCAAGATTTTATCCTCAATTTACTAAAATGTGTTGGAGAAACTCTCGTTTTGTTACTTATGATGTATTAATCTTGTTTCTATAAGAGAATGGGCAAGTTGTTCAAGTTCATGCGAGGAAGCAAAGAAATCAATAAAGAATTGCCCTAGGCGTGACTGTGCCAAAGGCCTAGCACGGTCGTGTCTGGTCATGCTTTTCGAACACACGAGCAGCACTACGGGTGCATCCCCTAGAAACCCAAACCATAATGACTGTATTTTACATGTTTTAAGGCCTGGTTACAAGGGACACTGTATGTCTGGACCTAAAATCGTTGAGCGGTCTGACACGACCGTGTCTAATCCCTGACATGACCGTGCCCACTCACGAAAACTATATACGAAGCTCATTTCACACATCATAATGATGTGGAAGTGGATAGAATTAGGAGAAAGTTTTAGAGAAGATTCATATTTAGATAGTTAGTTACAAATATCTTTTGAAATTAATCTTGTTTTGATTTTCACAAATATTTCACTCATCTAAAGTTGTAGTAATCATTTAGTTTGTAATTTTTAAACATTTTGCCTGAAAACTTGTTATGCTACTTTGTTAGTTTAATATTAATGGCGATCTAATGTTATTCATATTCAATGGCGGAACCGGGAAAAGTTTTAAAGGGGTTCACTTTTTGTGATTAGATTTTTAATGAAACAACATAAAATTTTTCGGGTTGTTTGATCAAGTCAGGTCGTGTCGGATTAATTCAAGCTGGAATAGATAATTAAATTGCATTGAAATGTTAACAAAAAATATATACGGAAAGAAATCAAATATAACCTGCATTTTATAGTTATTCCTTACGCTTCTTCCATCTTTTGAAACTAATACATTTTCGAATCTACACCTTTGCGGTCTAAGTATTCTTGTGTAATTTGTATGCTTTCTGATTGTAATTGATCTACAAGATGCATATAAATTCTACATTTTCATGGGATCACGACTCGATCCATTGTAGCCATCAAAGGAAGACATACGATGTTGGTTTTGTGTCAAAAGAACTGGTCCAAACCTACTGTCTTGCAGAAGGCATTGTTATCAGCTACCATGAAAACCAAAGCCAATTTAAACTTCTCTACACTCAAGTTCATGTTCAACCATCTATATTTTTAAATATGTATAAGTTTTCATTTCACTAGTTCGTATCAAAAGAACTTGTCAACTATGTACAACAAGAAGTCAACATCAGGTTTGTGATAGTTTGGGGGCGTTTATTTATATGCTATTTCTCTTCAATTTATAGTTCGGAGGCTAAATTTCTTTTCGCTTCCATCTTGTTATCAAATCACTCAAATAAATTAACTAATAACTTTTGGGTTTGAATCTTCTTATCTAGACAAATAATTAAGTAAACAAAGAAACAAAACTAGGCTATTAACCCAACTACTCAAGGAGTCAAGGGACAAGAATGTAACCTTGAAATCAAGCTGGCCTAAAGGGTGCAGAGCGTAGGCTGTTGGAAGAGAGGGCATTCAAATGCCGGAGTTTGGATGGAACAATGGAAGGGTTGTTAGAGGTCGAAGAAGGGGCCGATTTGGGTGGTGGTGGTGGTATAGCAGCAACAGTCTAGTAGCGATTGTGGAGGGAAGAGTTTTGGGTTAGGGTTAAAATGTAATAAATATAAGGGTACACACGTATTTTTAGTTATCAATAAGAGTATAGGACCTCTAAAAAAATGACCCTTGATAGGGTCGAACCCAAGACCAAAGATGAGTCTGGACACTTAGTTCAAGCGTGCGACAACTAAACCACGACCGAACATTTGTCTTGCTTTGAACTTTATAAAATTAATAGGTTCACTTCTTGAAAAATTATGGGTTAACTCAAAAATTCGCTATTATATGATACACTACTCGCTCAAGAATCAATGAGGTCATTTGACCCCTACATATGGGTGTAGTTTCGCACCTATTCATATTACCATGGTTCAATCAATGAATTATTGTTGGTAGGTGATCAATATGTGTGTACGATGTCATGATTATGTTATTGTGTAGAAAAGTTTATCATCAAAGAGTTTGTTTTGAACAATGATCCTTATAGCCCAACTGATTAAGGTGAGTTACTCATGACATGTAAATAAGAAGAGGTCATGGGTTCAAGTCTCACTTTGAGCAAAATACTCAGAGTTGAGCCATGGTTTTTCTCAGCAATGAGTTTCCTCCCGAGAGGGTTGGGGGTGCGGCCCCGGCTGGGAAACGGATAGGGTGAGCCCAATTAAGATAACACTTGTCCTTCAAAGTAGGGTTGTACATTTGACGTTAAAAAAAGAGAGTTTTTTTTGTGTTAGATGACACTTGGGGTTTGCTAACACTAAACTAATATCAAGATAGATACGCTTGCCTCATTGTAATATAGTTTAGTAAAGTAATTATCGTTTTTATAAATTTAAAACAAGACCTTTGTGAAAATCAAGCATATTTTTATGTACACCTTCACACACCTCATTAACTAAAGATTTTGTTGACACTAGCCATTTGGTTCAATGACACTAGGGTGGCGGATACAACTCAGGCTCTTTTAGGTCATGGGTTTGATCTCGACTCTAAGAAGTTCTATCATATTTGTGGGTTTCTTCCAAAATTAGGTAAAACATAATGATGTGCTTGAGGTCCGAGCTGCCATTTGAGGACGTGCCAAGAATCGACTCTAGTCATTTAAAAAAAGAGAAATTTACAAAAAATGATGCTTGTGATTTGATCATATTACGGTTTGGTCCTTTGATTTTTAAAACTGAAAATTTAGTCCAAATATTTAGGAGTCTGTTGCAAATATAGTTCTCACAATATTACTAAACCATAGGGACCAATTGTGAAATTTCTATAAATATATAAAAATAAAAAAAACAAATAAAATTTGAAAAAAATTAGAATCAAATTTAAGAAATTAAAATTAATATATTATTTCAAATTTTAAATTCTAATAATCTTTAAAACACAAAGTAAAAGTTAAGAAATCAAATAAAATAGTATTTAAAAATTTAAGAAAAAAACAAAAAAAATAGAAGTATATTTAGTTTATTTTTTTGATGGATTCCATATGTTAATATGTATATATATATATATGTGTGTATATATATATATATATCTTTGTGTGTATATATATATGTATATATATATATGTATGTATATATAGATAGATATATAGATATATATATATATATTAGAAGGTGGAGCAACATTTTACATTTGACACGAGTTTCTAATTTTTATTATTATTATAGCAATTTCACAAAGGTTTATTACATTTTTTTAAGATGAAATTTAAACACCAAATAAATGAATTTTATATGACAACTTGTATATTTATGCATTAACTTATTATACCTTACAAAATACATATCGGTTTAGCAATAAATTTACACCAAAACATTTGAAAAATACTTATTTATGATTGTAGTATCACAAAGTTTTTAAATAAGATAGATTGATATAACAAAAATCTTAAAACAAATTAAGTTTTTTTTGGTTTATGGGTAGATAATGTAAAGTTTTATGTAATTTATAATAATTATAAGGTTATTATGTAACTAATTGTAAGGGTTAATTTGTAAATAA
The DNA here is from genome assembly GCA_018326385.1 of Flaveria bidentis. NCBI lineage: Eukaryota > Viridiplantae > Streptophyta > Magnoliopsida > Asterales > Asteraceae > Flaveria > Flaveria bidentis. The sequence continues at coordinate 10,041 of BJCM01067369.1, read as the reverse complement.
TATTAAAAATATTATTCTACCCTTAAAAAGATTGTTTGTTGTGCATTGAATGATGTAAGTGTTCTAAATTTAATGTCATCTTAAAATACCATTCTCATATACTTTATATATAGTATGGATAATTATATGTAAAATCTTCAAATCGATTTGAATTTAAATTTGAAATTTTGAATTTTTGCTTTAAATCAATCAAATTTTAAGCTTTTAAAACCATATTTGAAACTTGAAAACCTAAAATTCACAAATGGTGTCTTTATCTTTATTTTCATCTTCATCTTCATTGTTACAAAATTCATTGTATTTTATATCTCCCGTAGGATATCCACCTCTATTTCTAATCTATGTATCAAATATTTATCAATCTTAATACTTTATTTGAGAAATAATAATTTAATAAATATTTTGTAAGTGAGATAAAGATAGATATGAAAAATAAGATTTGAGATGTTAAACAAAAGTTGAGTATAAATATAGAAAAATATAACATTAAGTTACATCATAAATATTTTTTGTTTACACAAGATATCTATCAATAGCATTTGGATCGTTACTCTCCACAACTCATTAAAAGAATTGTGTCAAAGCAAATAATGAGTTAGAGAGGGTATCGATTCAGATGGTTTGATAATTCACTATTTCTTAAAACATGTATTACGTTTAGGTATATATTTTATGTGTGTATTTTCGTAAGTGTTTTATAGGCGAACAAGATTCACACAAAGAAGAGCCAAAAGGTGAGTATTGAAATAGTAATGGCAACTTCATTGACAAAACATCTTAATTTGGATGTCTCTTATTATATGTTTAGTATTGTTATCATTGAGTAACTTTACTACGTTCTTATACAAATTCTTATTCAGGATTTGAATTTATCATAATCAGATATGGTGATATGAGTTTTATACATTCATGAAGTTATTTTATCAAAAAGTACACATATTTAAGGATGTTAAAAAAATATCCAAATTTGAAACTGAATCTAATATATCTGAAAATCCGCACCCGAACTATCCAAAAATTCAGGTATCTGAAATTTTTGGATTCAAAGTCGGATAGTGTTTTGAGAATTTTGGATATCTGAAAACTTTTTCACAAAATTATTAAATAATAAATAGTAATCAGAAATTTTAAATATTTTCTTAACAACTTTAGATATCCGATTTTTTTTAATAAATATTATTACCTTTTAATAAAAATTATTAATTAATACATATTTTTTTTGGAATTCGGATATCTGTCGGATATCTGAATCCGAATCTGAAATTTTAGATTTAGATTCGGATAATGAAATATTCAAAGTTTTCGAATATTTGAAATTTGAATATTTAAAAATCCATATATTTGATTTTGAACACCCCTACGTATATTAATGACAATATTAAAGAGAACAAGATCAACATTGTCAATGAATATGGTCCAACCCACAAAGATAATTTTTACAAGTTTTTCAAAATAAAATTAAGAGTTTTACTTATCAGGTGAACTAGTTCGCGACTACAAGTGTATAACCAAAAGGAGTGAGCAGAGATAACAACAAGTTAACCAGATTAAGAAACATAATAACTAAAGAAGAAATCATCATTAAATTAAATAAGTGTATATATATCATTTATATATAATGCAAAATAAAAAAGCATATTACATGTGTGTATATATACTTATATGTATATTTTTAATTCAAATTCAAACCGAATAAAAAATCATGAAATCAAAATTCGATAAAAAAAAACTTCTAACCGAGTTGGATTCAAATTTGAAAATTTGAATTGTTGCTTTCAAATTAAATTTCAAGCTTTCCAAACCTGATCCAAATACCGAAAACCTCTAATTCACAAATGGAGTATTTATCTTAATCTTCATTTCCGTTTTTTAGAGATTACTTATATTTTATATCTCCAATAGGATCTTCATCTCTATTTTTATCTCAATATAGCTTCATTATTTAAAAATCTTTATATTTTTTTATGAGAATCTAAGAAAATAATAATAATAAAATAAATATATTCTATGTGAGATAGAGATGGATATAAAGAATGTGATTGGAAACGCTCAACAAAAGTTGAATATAAATATAAAAAATAAAATATTTAGTAATATCATAAACATGCTTTTGTTCACACGAGACATCTATCAATAGCATTTGAATCGTTGCTCTCCCCCACTCATTAGAAGAATTGTGCCAAAGCAATAGTGAGTTGAAGAGAGTGTCGATTCAAATGTTATGATAGTTTCACTTATTATTTCTTACAACACGTAGTACATTTAGGTATATATGTTATGTGTGTATTCGTAAGTGTATTTTTGGCGAACAAGATTCACACAAAGAAGAGCCGAAAGGTGAGAATTAAAAGAGTAAAGAGAATTACTTCGTTGATAAAACATCTCAATTTAAATCTATCAAGATATATGTTCATTCTTATATGTTTAGTGTTGTTATCATCGAGTAACTTTACTATATTCTTATATTGATCCTTTTCCAGGATTCTGACTTGTCACAATCGGAAATGGTGATATGAGTTTCATATATTCATGAAGTTGTTTCATTAAAGATAAATATATTTACAGGTGTTCAAAAATATCCGAATCCGAAATATCTGAAAATCCTAACCCAAACTATAAAAAATCGGATATCTGAAATTGTTGGATTCAAATTCAGATAGTGTTTTTGAAGATTTTCTGATATCCGCAAACTTTTTCATAAAAATTATTAAATAAAAAATATTAAATAGAAATTTCGGATAAAACTTTGAATATCTGAAAACTTCTTAAAAAATATTATTAAATAACCCGTATTTTTTAGAATTCAGATATCTTTTAGATATTCGAATCCAAATCCGAAATTTTAGATTCGGATAGTGAAATCCCTTGTGCAAATTTTTTAGATATCCGAAATTCGAATATCCAAAAATCCAGATATCCGATTTGAATACCCCTGCATATATTAGTGGCAATATTGAGGAGAACAAAAGCAAAAGTGTTCGTCAATGAATTCAACCTAGATTTCTTTTATGAATCAGGTGGTTTTTTAGTATTTGCTAAATTTTCAAACAATTTATATAGTTTAAAGCCTTTGAATTCTTTTCTTTAAATTATAAACAGAAAGATGTCTATCATGCACTACTGTTCATTTCATTCTCCTATTAACATATAAGATACTAAAATGCGGGAGTTTGAAAATAATTATGACTCTTCACGTATCAACCGGGTACTATTAGTCATGAGACCGGTTGTTTCAAAACTAAACATAGATTATAGTACTTGCGTCGTCATGAAAATTAAACCCGATCGAAACATATTGTTATCATGTAATGAAGGTTGAAGTTTGCTCAACATGAAATATTGAAAGTCATAACTTTTCACTAGGAATTGAAGGCCTCATATATACCCCACATAAAGTCGGGTCAATGGGCAAAGTTTAGCTAAGCACGTGAAAGTGTTTGAACCATTATCGACTAGCGTGACCATCATGACTCATTCTCTTGATTAATGGGTCCATGTAGCACTTGTGCCATTGTTCCTTCATTTTCATGAGCAACTCCACAATCTATAACAACATGCATGCTTTCTAGATTATGCGATTTTGGCACGTAGATATGATTATATAGTTTATATCTATGAGGGCGGGCTTTGAAGCAACTAGTATAAGGTTGCTGCTCCTATGACCTTGAAGTCATGAGTTTAAACCATGAGGAAAAAATCTCCTTCAAAATGTAAGCTGGTAAGATTGTGTATATCATATCGCGAAGTGATCCGACGTCTCTTTGCTCCCTGGACCCTCTGTAAATGAAAGCTAAGTCCAGTATCATGTACGCACTTTATATTATATTTATATGTAAAGTGAAAAGTACATCCTCCCTTACAAAACCCTTTTCCTGTTTGACCCATGAGTCATGTGGCCAACTACTGTTGAGATATGCCACTCATTGGTATAGAGAATGTGGAGGTGTTTGAGATATCATAATCGGGGAATATGAAATTCAAGATATTAATTTGTGAAATTCACCTATGAAAATACTAAGGGCATTATGAAAATACTGAGGGCATTTGGAAAATTAAGTTCATATTGTATTTTTACAAATTATGTAAATAACAAAAAGTTTATATGATATATTTACAAATTATAAACATAACAAGTCTAGACGCCTGTGAGTTGCTGATAAATGAGGTCGAGTCGAGCTCAAACCTACATCGGAGTTTATGGGATAAACAAACTTGATCCCGAGCTTCATATTTTGAGCTTGAGTAAACTAGCAAGCTTAAATGAGACTATTATTATATCTAATAATATTGTATAGTGGCATTAAGGGGTTATTTGATTTCTCTTACTCGGTCAAAAGGTAATGACCGAGTAAGAGCTTGTTCCAAAACTGACCAGGTAAGGAGAATAAAAGGCATCGGTCAGTGGTGTCGAACCGGGTCAGACGCGAATATATGATAATCAAACACGTTGACCGGCCACAATGTCTGACCGGGTCAGTGGGTCAGACATTTTGACCGGGTCAGAAGTAAATCAAACAACCTCTAAGAAAGGATCAAGACTTAAAATGTGTTGGGTTCTTTTGGTAAATGATCATTCAAACAAATGCACATTTGTATTCCCGGTGGAGTGAGACTTGTTCTTCTAATTGATATAAGTTTGTCACTAATAGAAAAAGTAATGTTCTAAAACTACGGTAAAAGCTTGTATGGTTAGTTGACCACAGTTCATAGTAAAAAGACCTGTTAATTGATTCATTTTCTTTCCACCAAACAATAATGTCAATGTTTTCAAAATCTGATGAGGTCATAGTAGATAGAAAATTCATTTTCACATACCTTTTGAGCTTCCTACTAGAGGTGTTACCCAAGCTTGTTTACTGTTTTTATTTCTTAAAGTATTATATAAGTTAAGTACTGAATTCCAACTACTACGTTTATTTAAAGCACCCGTATTTGCATTTGTTGTTGGACCATATTTTTTGCAAAAAATAAAACAAACTTTTAACTTTCTCTAAAGTAGATTGTGGTTTTTTTCCTTTTCCAAATTGAGATCGTCATCTAGCAACTAGTCCAAATCGAATGATTTTTGTTTTCTAATAAAGATTCAACCCCGTTAACATTTAAACATGTGTTTATTGTGGTGGCACGAGTAATAATCGTCTAATCGATAGAATATCTTCAAAGTATTTTTCTAAATTTTTCTTTCATTGATTTTATCATTGGCATAAACATTTCACCTATAAAATCATTTGGATACTTCCTTGTAATCATCCAAGCTTCCTTAAGTACCAAACTACTTGTAATATAATAAATCTCCGATAAAAAAGTTGTTGCGGTTTAAAAACTCCATCGGTTTGTTTTTCAATATGCATACCTGGATACAGATACAGACACGGATGCAGGTTTGGAATCGGATACGCGTCCATACCCGTTTTTTATTTAACCTCTATGTGCAGCCTCTACATGCATATTGCATTGATGCATATATGATCAGATGATAGATATGATTTAATGGGCCTGGGCCTAAAAGATCAATTTTTGAATTAAAAGAGGTTCCAGTGCTTGGTCCTAGGCCAGTAGGCCCTGTTAAGTTCAAAGCCCTGAAAAACGTGAAAAGCCCAAAAACTGGGTTCTTGAATTATGGAACAGGTCTAATAATGTTTGTTCCATCTTTTAAAGTTAGGTTATTACTTATTAAGTTATAACTATAATTAATCATGTCTATTATTTTGGTTAGTTTAACTAAAGTTATAATTCTTATAATTATTGAGTGAGTTGACAATACGTGCATGGACCCAAGATAAAATTTAGAATGCAATACATGTTTGTTTGGTTTTACATTATATGATTATATGATTTTGGAGAACAAAGATCGAAAAATTTGTCAAAACTTTGAAGATTACAACCAAACTATTGTAGAAATAAGACAATAGAAACATATAATAATCAGATGATTCGTAACAAAGAGACACGTAACAATCTTAAAATGGATTTAGTTGAACATGTTTCAAGACATCAAAAAAGTTAAAAGTAGTTTTTTATTTATATTTTTGAATGTTTTATTATATATTGTTTATTTGTGCTTTTAATTATATTTTATGCATTCCTGTATGTTTGCAATGGGTGTTACTTTTTTGTATCATTTAGTGTTTTTGGTTTGTGTTAAAGCTAAATATGAAAAAATAAGTATAAAGTAATTAATAACAATGATTAACTACTACTTACAAACTTATTCATCATCACCTGGTTATTACACTTACGGTGTTCAAAAAACATATTTGATTACACTTACACGGGTGTAAAATATTAGCTCCAATTAGACCTGATTCGCTCCAATTGAACTACGATTCATCGAGAAGTCTCTATTAGTTTTAACCATTCACAATCAACCAACACTAGTTTAGGCATCATAGAGAGGAAAGCATCTCTGTAATAACTAGGGGTGTTTAAAAAATCCGATATCCGAAACTATCCGAAATCTAATCCATATCCAAATTCGAATAAATCGATCCGAACCCTTATTCGGATATTCGGATCGGATCTCATCCGAATCCGAATTCCTTATTTGGATTTCAGATTGGATTTTGGATTTCACAGTTTTTTTATTTGGGTTATTCGGATATCCGAATAATCCGAATAAGACTTCAACTATATTTCTAGCCTAATACTCATTACTCAACTATTTATCATGTTTTCAACTCAATACACAAGAATATTTAAACATTCTAGTAATAATCTTAAATAGTTATGCAATAATCGATCGTTGTTCTAAATTAGAGATTCTAATCTTCGGGTTTCATACAATTAACTATTATGTTTTAATTTTTAATTTGCATACAAGTCAATTTTTTAGTTTTATATCTTTTATTGTTATTTCCAACTTATAAAATATTAAAATAAAAAATTAGCAAAAAAAAAAACAAAAAACAAAAAATAGAAAAAAAAGTTATTTTGTTTATTCGGATAAATTCGGATTATTTGGATATATCCGAATCCGATCCGAATTGAATTCGGATAGATTCGGATCGAATAGAAAAATCCTTATTCGGATCGGATCGGATTTCGGATAGGGTCCTGAAATTTTCAAATCCGAATAATCTGTTATCCGATCCGATGAACACTCCTAGTAACAACCCTCCGAGTAAGAATAAGTGGTTAGAATAATTGAGTAATGTGTAAAGAGAGAGATAGAGAGAGTTTGTGGAGTATTTGTGCGTGTAAAGATCAGTCCCCCTTACTTTTTTAATTATAGTATTTCATGATGTATATAAACATGTCATGTATAATGATAGGAGTGATCACAAAAGAGTTTCTTATCCCCACTAGGGCCTACCCCTGATGCAATCGGAGGTGTGTCTCATCAACGGTTAGGATTTGAGATAATTATAATACCTTGGACATGTAACAAGCGTTGATCTTCTACTACGAGTCCGGTGTTGTTTGTAATTCATGGGTCAGATCCCGGACCCTGGTTATAATCTTGGTACCATACGTCTACAGCGGGTATTAGGGTGGAGTGTGTGCTTACATCACACACACCACATACCCACCAAACAAATTTTGTCATATCACAACACCACATCACACAATACTATTTGAAGGAGGTGCTCATGTCGCGTTTTTTTTAGTGTGTGCTCACATCACACACACCACATCACACCACATCACACCACATACACACCAAACATATTTTGTCATATCATATCATACCACACAATACCATTTGAAGGAGGCGCTCACATCGCATTTTTTGAGTGGTGAGAAAGCCTTGCAACGGTTAAAATTGGGGGAGAATCAACGGTGTGATAATGTCATGTCACACAATAAAATCACGGTGTGAGGGCCAGTGACAGTGTTACCGAGCGGTATGAGATGCTTTCATCGTGCACTCACGGTGGGCACCCCCACCTTACTATTGTTATTAAACTAACTACAACCAATTTGGTATATAAATGTATATATTTAGCATGATCCAAAAAAAGAGTGTATGAAATCACAAAAAAGAAACTGCTGTGCCACGTCATATAACATTAAAAACCCTCACTCGCACACACATCATGAGCGGTGTTGTAAAGAATTCCAAAACGAAATCAAACACACACACAAAACCACATTCGATTTCATTCAATAGATCTCTTCATTCATCTCATACGTTTCACATTGTCTCGTATACTTCTTTCATCACTTCTGAACTCACTGATCCTTCAAAACCAGACACTGCAAGTGCAAAGTCCTTTTCTCAATCAAGCAGTTGGTGTAAAATCAGCTGCAAATAGTACCAATTCTTGATATTATTGTTCGATGGTCTCTATTTCCCACCAATTCACTGTATCTGGTATGTTATACTTTACTGAATCTTTCGTCTTTTATATGTCATTTGGTCTGGATGGTGCTTTAGATCGTTCAATTGCTTTGATTATTGCAGAGTTTGGATCTTTTGCTCAATTGCCCACGTTAAATGATATCAATTTGTAATTCCTTTCCGCCCTTCCTAACCTTGCTCGATCCAATAGCCCGATCCTGCCGATAGAGTCGTTTTAACATGCCATGAACCGAGATACCTTTTGATGGGAAAAGAAGGTCTCGAGCTCCAGTTGTAGCTAGGACCCTTCAAATCATGTTTGAGCCTATGTTATTAAAAAAAAGTTTCATTAGGTCGGATATAGGAAAAGGAAAATCTTCCATTTTGGAACCCGTCTGTAACCACAATGACTATATGCTTAACACACCTTCAGATCGAAGAGAACAGCTTCTTCTTCTATGATGACATCTGCAGCAGATTCAGGAGAAGCGAGAACCACTTAAATGGAGGAATCGATTGTATTTCGTCCTTTGTCTCTACTTTGATTCCTGCCTCCACTACTGGTGTGTCTTCTGCCGTTCCCAGTGGCGCCTTTATTTAATAGAATGAAGTTCCCGAATAGAAAAAAGAAGGATATCAGGTTTCAAACTAGATATAAAAGGGAGGGGGGATTCGCTCCTCATCCAACCGGGTGATTTTTAGCCGGGAAACTGTAAACTTTCGGGTATGGTATCTAAGATCAAGAGACATGAATAGAAGTCCATTTTCCTTTAGGAATATTAGGGGAGACCATAGGGATATGCATTACTTGGAAACAAATAGAATCATCCCAGGAAGAATGAAAAGAAATCGATGAATGTGTCCCGACCAAGCAACGAAGAAGCGCTAGCAGATGAGATTTACCAAGATATGAAAGCCACGAGCCGCTTTCTTTCGATCTAGCCTCCCGGTCTGTCATTATACCTCGAGAAGTATAAATCATTACAATCCCCATCCCACCTAAAATAACGGGAGGGAAAGGCCCCGAAGCAAGGCAAAAATCGAGCATCGAAGTGAGCATATAAGAAGAAGTGCTTAAAACTAAGTAAAAGGGCGACCACCTTCAACATGAATTACTTTCTGGAAGCAGCTACCCTAATCAAGTTCTTCCTAGCGTATAGTATTGGGCAGATTGAGTCTTTCTCTAATATAGTACCTAATAGTTAGATTCCTAGGCTCCCCTCTTCGAGGTTGATTCCCCCAGATCAAATGACAAGGAGCCAAAAGCGAAGATGGCCTCTTCCCCAGGGATCCCCGATAAGGGAACCCTAGGAGAGCCGCCGACTCGAACATCTGGCGTGACATAGATAATAAATAAATAGGAGTTAATATCATTCCAATTGCCATTACAAAAGTGATGGCAATTTTGGGCATTAAAAGATATTTTTGGCTGGTAATTATTCCTAAAAAGACTATCACTTCTGCAACAAAACCACATCGCAGAGGAGTAATCTAGGTCGGAATGGAATAATGTGTGGTTTTATCGCACAGCGCTTCTGCCCTTGGGCATTGATTGGGGCCGCTAGCAAACACTTATACTCTCCCCGGGATCCCGTGCAATGGAAATGTATCTAAATAAGTAAGATACATCAGCAGGAGACAGGCATATAATCATATAAATAAATATTTTTAAAAACCAAAAGGTTTCAAATGAAAAGGATATAGGATTTTTATCTGAAAACCTTCTCTTAACCAATTTTTAGGAAATTCCGTTTTGGAGA
>BJCM01067364.1:0-21171 GCA_018326385.1 Flaveria bidentis | reverse complement strand
CGCAGATCGATTGAGTTCCAGGTGGGTGACCGGGTTATGTTGAAGGTCTCACCTTGGAAGGGTATCATCCGCTTCCGAAAGCGGGGCAAGTTGAGCCCGAGATACATAGGCCATTTCCGAATCATTGCTCGAGTAGGAGAGGTGGCCTATAGATTGGAGTTACCAAATGAGTTAAGTGGAATCCACCTGACATTCCACGTATCTCATCTAAGGAAGTGCTTGGTATACGAAGATATGATTGTTCCATTGGAAGATATCGAAGTAGACGAACGGCTCAATTACATGGAGCAACCAGTGGCAATCATCGATCGAAAGGAAAAGAGCCTGAGAAATAAAGTGGTTCCTCTTGTGCGTGTACAGTGGAAGAACAGGAAGGGATCCGAGTCAACGTGGGAGACTAAAGAAGAAATGAGGCAGCATTACCCACGTTTGTTCGAGGAATAGCAGGTTTCGGGAACGAAACCTATATAAGGGGGGTGGACTTGTAACACCCGGTGATTTATTTTGAAGACGATGAAAGAAGAAAAAGAAATAAAGTCCAAAGCCGAGGGACCAAAGTTGCCAAAACTGGAATAAACTTGGATGAGTGGGAGTATAAAAGGGGGAGGGCAGCCCACACCTTCCCCATTCTTGCCAAAAACTCAGCCAGGGGAGAAGAGAAGAAAGAAAAAAGAGAAAAAGGTTGGTTTGAGTTGATTCAAGAGAGCAAAATCGTCGTGTAGCGGGTCCAACTGAAGTTCTTCTCGTTGTGGTCGTTTGTGTGAGTTCTAGGGCCCCTCTTTTACATGTTTTTGAATGGTTTTGGGGTTGGAACACATCTGAAAATCAGGTTTTTGATGTGTGTGTGCTAACCCGTTTGTGTATGTGTGTGTATGTGTATGATTCGTTTTGGTCTTGCTTTTGAGCTTGTGTGTGCTTGAATGGTGTAGTGGTATGCATTCCTAAGGTTTAGGATGGTTGATTTGGGCTTAGAATGGGTTTGGATGAGCTTGGAGGTCGAAAATAGAAGATTGGGTTCGAGATGAACTACATTCTGCATCAGCTAGGGCTAGGCGACTGAATGAAGGCCATACGACCGAATAAGGTGCGATTGGGGTTCATTCGCACGATTGAGAGTTCATTCACATGTTTGAGAGTTCATTCGCACGATTTGGGGCCAGTCACATGGGGAGTCATGCGACTGAGGGTCCAATCGCATAAGTGCTCATCCGCATTAGCTTCATCCACATGAGGTCCATTCCCATTAGCTCCATTCGCATAAGGACTCGTCCGCATTGAGTCCATCCGCATGAGGTCATTCGCATGGGTGTTCATCTGCATTGGTGTTCATCCGCATTAGTTCATTCGCATGATATTCAGTCGCATGGAGGCCTTGCTACTAAAGGGTGTCCATATGCTCGAATGGGGTTGCGGTACCCGAGGAAAAGTGTGGTTTAATTTCTGACTTTCGGGGGAAGTGCAGATGTAAGTTTGGACGTAGAGGTTCCCGTAAGTTCGTGTAAGGTGACTGTTGAGACCTTAGAGGTGATGTTAGGCATGATGATGATGTTGCATGTTTATGCATGATGTATGTATGTATGGTGTTGTCCTGTATGATGATGATGACTATGTATATTGATGCTCCTTATTATGTTGTATGTTTATCTTTCCGTGGCTTTACGATGAATGTTAATGAATGAAATGAAGTATTATGTAACATATAGTGAAAGATAATGAGAAGTGGAACATGATGAATGCATGCATTAATGAATGATGAAAGTAATGAAAGTCTTGCAAGCATTGTATGTCGGGACACGCCCCTTAGTAAGGTGTTCGGCCAACGGTGTGCGGGTTCGCTACCCCGAGAGGATGCACATCGGGGTCTTTCTTTGTGATTTACAATTTGTATGGAACCATTGTTGCTTGCCTTAGGTACTGTGGCTAGAGGTGTTGGGCACCGTGAATGAAGGTCTATGATAGGCTTAGGCCCAGTACCATGAGCATGAAGGGTAAAGTTCATGCTGTTGACGAAAGGAAAAGATGTAATGATGAACGAACGAATGAAAGTAAGAATGAATGAATGAACGGAAGTTAATGAACGATGAAGATAATAACTATTATCTATGTGTACGTATGATGTATGATCGCATGAAAGTAATAAACAGTTTCAACAAAAGAAAAGTATGGTTTATTATAAAAATAGAACTCATTCAGCAACGCTGACTTTTATGTGTTTTCAGTTGGCAGGTAATGATTGCTGAGGATGGCACGGGCAACTACTTAACTCTTTTGGATGGCATCCATTTATATAACGCTTTTGTGATGTAATACAACAATATATTTTGTAACTGGTTAACGATGTATTATTTTGCAAAAGCCTTTATAATGAAATAAGATGTCTATTTTGATGATTTCGCTGCGATGCTTTTCTTTGATTTAATGAAAATATATGTTTTATGTGCAATGATTGACCAGCTATAAGCGTCCCGGGAACGGGGCCTTACATGTTATTTGAAAATCTTAAGTTTAAAAACATAATATGTAACAAAATGGTTAACATTAGCTAAAATGATCTAATGAATATCACAATGACCTAATATTGCAATAACCTGATATTACACAACAAGATAATGAATATTAAACAGTCAACTAAAATAACTTAAAAAAATACTTAGTTTTGTATGTATCAAAATTATAGGCGTTTTAAAGATTAAAAAATTTTTGTTTTTAAGATGTAGTTTTTTTTAAATAATGTTGTATGTATAAGTCACGAGTGTTTAAAGAAAAATGGTAGAATTTAAAAATTGTTGTTAAAACTAAAATACCTTTATTCTATCATTTAAAATTTCAATTATTTACCATTATGCCACCACATTTTTTAAGCAATTGAATCTAAGATCTAGTGTATAATAATCCTTATCACACTTTTTAGTTTTTCTTCTCTTTGTATAAACCCTACCCTAATAATATTTCTCACTTTTTTTAGTTTTCTTTTTCCTTTACATAATAACCCCACCCAAATATATAGAAAATGGTTCAAATACAAAGTTTTCTAAAACTAAAAGTTGTAAGTAACCTCAACCATCCATCTCACTAATAAATGGTTGAGATCAAAATTGTAAGAAAAAGTTTGTTAGAGATGTATTTTAAAAATAACTACTTTTGTTAGCTTTTTGCAAGTTCTCCCATTTTTTTAAAACATTCATAACTTTTATGTACGATATTTTGTTATAAAAAAAACAAATGTTTTTTTCTTTAAAACGATTACAGTATTGTTGTATAAAAATATTGAAAAATTTATGTTATTAAGCTTATATTTCTTCATTATGTCTTTAGTGTAGTTTGTCGTCTCTTTTTATTGTTTTAAAAAATATAATGATGGAATGATAATGTTATGTATCTCTAACACAATAATAAATTAACTACTAAGTAACCTAACACAATGATCAAATAACACAATATATCATTGCGTCTTTTGATCGTGATTGTGTTATTTTGAATACTATGAGTTTTAAAAAATAGATGGATGAAATAACATCATTATGTAGTTCTAATGATAAAACACAATGATAGATAACAATTTTATATTAGTGAAAGTATGTTATTGTGTATTTCTAATTGTAAAACAAAATGATAGCTAACAAATTTATAATCTATATTGTGTTATGTGTTGTGTTTTTAATAGTGCTATTTTTTAATAATACAACAAAGAGAAATGTAAACTTTTTTATGTTTCAAGTTCAGTATGTATTTATTATAAGATAATTGTGTGATTCTCATCAATTTAGAAGATTATACAATTACTTGCAAAATTAAATGAGTTAAAAATGTGAGAAAAACTTAATTTTTTATACCAAAACTATATGGGTTTTAAAGATTTAAAAGTTCTTGTTTTTATGTAAGTTTTTTTTAAAAAAAATAATGTCGTATGTAACGGTTATGAATGTTTGAAAAAGGTGAAACTTGAGAAGGGAGAACATTACCAATTTTGCCCTTAACCTAATTTTGATCAAATGAACACGTATCAACATCTTAATCATTTTTACACTTTTTGATTTTAGAAGACTTTATATTTGAACATTTACCGAATAATTAATATAACTACTTAAACCAACCAAATATTAGCTAGTTAACATTATGGATTTAAGTATATCTCACAACTTTTTACACTATCAACGTGGGCGGAACTATGGTATAGGGTACAGGGTCAGTTGACCATATTGATTTTTGAACCTATAGTTTAACGTATAATACTGAAAATTTTTAGTGAACCTAAAAATATTTAGAAGGAGAACCCATTGGTATATTTAGTTTCAAAATATATCATAGAATGCTACAATTCACTGGTAAATCACAAGCGAGTAGTCACTTCCCAAGCATAGGTCATGAGTTTGATTCTCTTCAACTTCTTTATTTTACTTTCTATTTAGTAAAATTACTTGATTACCTTAATCTTATAACACAAAATCAAACCTTATCCCCGAACACATTTACTCTTTGTCGCTTGCTTATCTAAAGATGCTCGCCTACGCCCTACTCCCCTATCGCTTCTCTGCCTCCAATTGACCGGCCGCATACAACCTCCCCACCATCGACACTTGTGACTTTGTGAGGTTTTGATGTTTTCTAATAATCTAAGTTGAATCTTGAATTCTTGAAAGGTTAGTTTTCTAAATTTTAAATTCAAAGTAAAAACCGTGGTTTTATTGTTACGCTTGACTTATTTCACATATTTTTTAGTTGATTTATTTGTTGATTTTGGTGTTTAGAAATCTAGAATATAGTTAACTTGTTTGTTAACTTGTGTATATAAAAATCTAGAATATCTAATTTGTTTGTTAATTTGGGTATTTTGATTCTATTGTCACCAAAAGATACTGACCCCATAAGAAACAAATCATGTTTCCGCTACTAAGTATAAGGTATTATGATCTGAAACAATGTTATACATGTTAATGATTAAGATAAACACACTCAGTTAATAAACGAGTAGCCTCGTTAATGATAAAATTAAAAAAAAATGTTTAAGCATGGTGAAGCTTATCCCATTTATGATATACATAACACGTTAACTGCTGCGTTAAATATGTATTTTTATAAAGATAACAATATTTTATACATAATTAGATATATTATAATTAAGAGATTTTTATATATTTTTTATTTTTAAAACCATCAATTACATATCCTCTTTGGAAAAAAAATCAGTAACATTTAATTATATTATTATATTTAATTATATTATCACTAAAAGCAAACAACCTCTAGCAAGAAGTTAAAGCAAAGGTACACCAAAAAAAAAACTACACAACCTAGCTAAAAAAAACTATAATTTTTTTAAATCAAATCTACATCATTTATCCCAATCTAGGTTACGCAACTTCCCACTATTAGTTACCCAAATACAACTCAAAACATTGATTTCCTCTATCAACGACATTCCTTTTGTTATGTTCGGGTAGACATGGCATTCAATTTCTTTCAGCCTTCCAACCAAACATATTGAGTTTAATAGGAAGCCAAGGATTCCAAATTTGATACCCTAGGATGTTGAAGAGAAGAAAGATTAGAAAGACATAGCTTGACCAATTTGATCATGAAGAACTCGCTTGGATCTTTTAACCATACCCATGTCGTGTGCCTGAGTCAAGTGTGTTTGCACCATCACAGATTCACACACCATTAGTTGCATTGTATGAGCTGTTGAAGAAATTGAAAATTTCTAAGACAAAGAGAAAGAAAATTAAGAGTCAATAATAATTGAACATCCTTTAATTGATTCCAAGGGGTACAACTCTAGAAAATAGATCTTAGCAGCTCATTACCCATCCATCCACACATCAATCAAAAACCTTATGGAGTTACCACACCTAATTTCTCTTTGAATGCTTGTTCATGCAAAACCTCTTTTGACCAGGACAAATGATAATCGCCTTATTGAATAATGAATCGATGCTATTATTTGCCTCCAAAGATTAGATTCTTTAGTCTTGAATCTTCACCACCATTTACTAAGGAGAGCAATATTTAAATCTTTAAGACCTTTGAGCCCACCCCCCTTAGAAGCACATACTTGGTCCCATGATACCTAATTGATGTTATTCTTAATGTCGCAGACAAACTAGAGAAAGCATGTTCTTATTGATTCTAGTTTAGTAAGAACTTTTGGTGGGGCTTTATATAAAGAGAAATAATAAGTGGAGAGAGCGTCAAGGACAGATTTAATTAGAGTAATTCTACCAGCAATGGATAGGGTAGCTACTTTTCAAATTCACAGTCACTTCATGAATATATCTATGAGTGGGAACCAATTATTATAGTGATACTTGTTAACCTAGATATTCGAACGGGAGAATTTCTTATTTACAACAAGTTGGTGAAGCCTTGCTTGATATTTGGTGTGCACTCACCCCAACTCCTATGATACATGATTTTTGGAGATTTATTTTTAGACACGAGATCAAATAAAAACGCCTCATGAACCCAGATATATTGGCCACATTTGCAGTGGACCTTTCACTAAACACTATGTTGAATCATGAAGGTTGAAACTACCAAAAACTCAGGATTTCAGCACTAGCTGCTAACTGTTGAATTAGGTTAATTGTTGAATCCTCTGTTGAAGTGCATGTGCTAAATGACTACTGATCAACATATGTCGAAGCAACGGCCGAACTACATATGCTGAATGTCTGCTTATCAGCATATATAGATCGACTTCTGATTAGAAGTGAACTTAATTAGCTATTGATCGACTACTACTCAAAACAAGCCTGTCTATGTCGACTGCTGTTGTGTTTCACCTTTTGGAGACAACATAGTAGTGAAGAAGCAAAATGTTGATGATCCCAAGTCAACTGGTGAGGCATTAGGTGTAAATCTGAGACCGTCAACAGTAAGACTTACTAAAATCTATACCTCTAACAAAGGTAAGAGACTTATGACTGCTGAAGAAAAAATGAAGATAAATCATAGAAATCAAATATCAGATTTCTAATGAGAAAGAAAGTGGAGTTGTTCCCATGAAGTGTTGAAAAAGAAGTTATAGTTCAAAAGGCAGCCAAAACTCAAGAATCCTTAGTGAAGAAGAACATCATTGCATTAATCAAAAGTGCAAAGGATTCAAGAGATGCAAGAACTATAACAAGAGAATTCAACTGTGGTGGTGAACCATGCACAACAACATCAAAATCTCCATTTAAACCAAGGGCAAAAGCTGTCAGATTGGTGTCATCTAAGTCATCAAGGCCATTTGCCGAAACCATCCAGAGAATAGCAACTCAGTTGGCATCAATAACTACATGTGATATCCTCGATAAAGAAAGAAAAGAAAGACGAAGAAATTATCTCCTAGCAGCTCAACTTAAGTCTAAAGGATACAACTTTGATGAGATCATGGATTGGAGCACTTCTAAGATCAAATCAACACTAATAGCTGCAACTCATGTTAAAATGGAGAAAGCAGTTCATTCAGCTAGAAGAAAGAAGACTAAATCAGAGAAGAGAAAAGTAGAAAAAGTTTAACAAGAGTTCAAGGACAACAAATATATGAAACAATTTGTCAAATACTATGGTTTCTCTAGTAGACAAGTAGGAATAAGGAGTATGTCAACTCTTTATCTGAATATTAAAGGAATCATTAACAATATTCTTGTTGGAAAGCTCCCAAAATTCGAACAAGCTAGGGAGCAATGGGAAAGACAACATGGCAGAAAAAAGAAACTTATACTAAGGTCTTTCCATCTGCTAACTAAGTCTCTAGCATCCCTTGACTTTGCATCAACAACCTCTTATGATAAACAACCTATCTCTATAATCCTTGCAAAGAAGTCAAGAGCACCAAAGAAGGTTATAAAAGCAAGGATTGTTGATCAAGAAGTAGAGGAGAAAATACTTTAAGGAACAAAGGTAGTGGTTATTGGGTTTCTTGCTCAAATGAAGAAATTTTCTATCAAGAGGGCAAATGAAGAAATCATGTACTGCGATCATAAAAATGAGGTACTTGATTTTCCCCTTGACATTCTAGAGCAAATTGTTGAGTACATAAGCATTTTTAGCAGTAAAAATGATGAATCCAAAGTGCTACTATATAAAGTACTAGCCTTAGTAAAAGCTACTGTTGGTGAAGAGATTCACGAAAATTCACTATTAGTACATGACCCAATAGTTAAATGGGAATATGATCAGAAAAAGAATGCATACTTCATAACTAGATCAGTAGTTGGAAGAATGGCTTTCTCAAGAAACCAATTAGTGTGCTTCAACCGATTTGAGAAAGCTTACTTGACCAGGCAGATTGAAGAATCCTATCAATCATTCAGAGGCAAGGGAAGTAGAGAAAATACTATTAAGAATTTACAGTTCTTATCTAGAAAGATCAAGGCCAGCTTTATAACAAAGAAAGAAGAAATTAGAGTCTGAAACTGACAAAACTAGTTCATATGCCAAACCTAGCCACTAACCACAATCACCTCCTACTACGTCCTCTACTTGCTCAAATAACTAAGTCATTAAATGGACTATGATTTCAAATCTAAGATGTTCATTATAAAAAGAAAGAATAAGTCAAAGTCTATATTTTTATCTAAGTTAGAAGTATAAAAACTCAACCTTGAAAATTTAAAAAGGATGTATAAGTTAACCTCAAGAAATAAACACATGAAAGACAAGTACAAATCTATGGCTGCTAATCTAAGGATAAAGTTTGGAAACATAGCTGAGCAAAGGGAAGAAGAAGTTGATGAAATTATGTATATGACTCCACTGAATGTTCATGACCCAATCACCCATTGGAGCTACAATTCCTTATCCAAGACCCTCACTTTGACATATATTGGTGCCGGAAAAATTAAAGTAAAAGAGTATGATCTTTCAAACTCTCTCTTTACAACGTGTAGGACTTGGTGAATCTACCTCTTGACAACCCCTGAAGAGATAGAAGGGGATGTATCTATGAAATTTTGCTAATCAGAATACTTGAGGGATAGAGTTTTGGTAGCATCATCCTAGGGGAATTTTGTTGAATCATAATGGTTGAAACTACCAAAAACTCAGAATTTCAGCACTGGCTGCTAACTGTCGAATCAGGCCAACTTCTAAATATGTTGCTGAAGTGCATGTCTGAATGCCTACTGATCAACATATGTAAGGCCCCATTCCTGGGACGCTTACAGCCGGCCAATCATCGCTCATAAATCATATAATTACATTTAACTTTCATAAAACATCGCATCAAAACATTAAAATAACTTTTTCATTATAGATGCTTTTGCAAAATAAATACAACATTCATTACACAATTTCGTTTGTTCGCATTACAATGCAAAAACATTAACAAAAGAATGCCATCCAAATGCCAAGTAGCTGCCCCACGCCATCCTCAACAATGCTCACCTGCCAACTGGAAAATTCATAAAATGTCAGCGTTGCCGAGTGAGTTCTAGTTTTAACATAAAACATACTTTACATTCATTAAACCATTATTTTCTTTTGCATGTGATCAAACATCATACGTACATATAGATAATATCCTTATTATTTTCATCATTCGTTCGTTAACTTTCGTTCATTCATCATACGTCATTATCATTCGTTTCATACATAAGTTTCATACTTTCATTCGTACGTTCATTACATTCAATGACATGTACAATACCCTGAACATTATGCACGAAGCTCGTTACTGGGCCTGAGGTCTTTCATAGACCTTGAACATTGCGCACGAAGCTGACTCTAGTACCTAGGGTAAGTACATTCACACTTATCTTTTCTATTTCATTCCGGATGAATGCCATATGCTATACCCCGAACATTGTGCACGAAGCTGGTTACTGGGCCTGAGGTCTTTCATAGACCTCGAACATTGTGCACGAGGCTGAATCCAGTACCTAGGGTAAGTACATTCACTACTTATCTTTTCTCTTTCATTCCGGATCAATGCCCTATGCTATACTCGAACATTGTGCACGAAGCTGGTTACTGGGCCTGAGGTCTTTTATGGACCTCGAACATTGTGCACGAAGCTGACTCCAGTACCTAGGGTAAGCGGCAAGGACCCCATATATATGGTCAATTACAAAGATTGGACCCCAGTGTGCATCCTTCTGGGATAGCTAACCCGCACACCATTGAGCTAACACCCTTCATTAGGTGTGAACCTCCATACATTTGCTTGGAAGCCTTTCTTACGTTCATTCATTTGTTAATGCATGCATTCATTCATCATGTTCCTCTTTTCCTTATCTTCCACTTTACATTACATAATACATTCATTTCGTTCATTAACATTCAACGTAAAACCACGGGAAAATAATCATGCATCACAAGGAACACAAACATAATCGGTCAACATCATCATACAGGGCATCATACATACATAACATACATCATACATACCATCACGCATAAGCATCAATCATACATAATGCCAAAGCATTGAACATAAATCTTAACATCATGCCCATCACATCATCTATGACCTCAAAAAGTCAACTTACATAGCCCCGGGAACCTCCCAAGTCAAGGCCTACATTTCGTCTTTTTCCCCAAAAAGTCAGAAAACGTTCTAAGTGTTCATCCGCATTCGCCTTCTTATTCATCCGCAGTTGCTATAGTTCATCCGCATTTGCTATAGTTCATCCGTATTTGCTATAGTTCATCCGCATTTGTTATCCGCATTTCCCATACTTAGACTTGCTCATCCGCATTTCCATCCGCATTTCATATACTTAGTCAATGCTCATCGCATTGACTTTCATCTGTATTTGCCATACTTAATCAATGCTCATCCGCATTGACTTTCATCCGCATTTCCCATACTTAGTCAATGCTCGTCCGCATTGACTTACTTAGCAGTTAATACTCATCCGCATTAACTATTCATCCGCATTTCATCCCATTACTCATCCGCATTTGCTTCTGCATACTTGGGCAGATTCTAATCTTAAACATATGAGCCCTAAACATCAGATTTCCATTCCCAATCACTGACTAACATGTTCAATGTGTAGTTCTTACCTTCTAAGCCTTAGAAACACCATCATACATCATCAAGTGTGAACATAGTCACACATCACATCATAACATCAACATACGCACAATCAAGCATATGGGTCCAAAACCCAGTTTAATGAAAACATACACTTATGCATTTTCAGCCCCAAAACAGTTAAAAACCAGTAAAAGAGGGGTTCTATAACTCACCTTTGCAGCTCTTGAGTATGGTTTCTTCCAAACTCGTTTGCAAATTGAATTCAACCGTCTAGAAACCCACTAAAAACTTACCCGAACGCATACAAACACACATAAGCATAAACCCGAGTACATAACCGGTTAAGAACACCATAAAATCATAAATTCTTACCTTGAATTCGCACTTTTCTTCTTGTTTCTCTTCAAAACCGAGAGTTCTTTGCTTCCTGCTACTCTCTCTCTAAAAACCTGAGAATTTTGTGTGTAGAAAGGGTGATGGGCGGCCATGCCACTTGTTGGGTTTGTTGGACCATACCAAAGTAGTTTAACCTTTTAAACATGAAAACACAACGGAATATAACTTTAATATTATCATTTGTAATCTGAAAATTAAGGCGCATATCATGACAAAAACAAACCCAAGAACATAAGGATCATATATATATATATGTATGAACTAGCTATCAAGAACAAATAACAACCAAAATAAGACATACAAACACCTTTGTAGAGCTGCTGAAAAACATGATGTAGGAGGAAGAAAATGAAGTTCTTGAATGACCAAAACACCAAGGAGAGGTGTCCTCAAGCATCCATACCAACAAGCGTCAAGCAAGCACCTTTTTTGCTAGGATTTGAACACCAAACCCAAAGAAAAAGGTTGCTGGAACCAATTTCCAGCCGTGAGTTTCTTCAAAAGAAGAAGGGAGTATGTTCTTTGGGTTCTTGCATGTGTGTGAGAGAGAAGGAAGTTAAGTGTAGGACTAATTTAGATTGTGTGGTGTTTCAAGAAACAAAAGACACATCCCCATCTAAGCGGCGGCCGAAAGTTTCACACAAAAGGGGTTTTCCCCCAAAAACTTAAACACCCTTTTTTGACAATATTAACTAGTCACTAATTGAGTTAAATAATAAACCTTTTAATTGTATAACTCATACACTTCTTTATTATTTGATATTATTTAACTAACTTAAATAACATTACAAACAATACATATGAACAAAATATCCCTATAATTTGTTCAATCTCATATGCAACTTATTTAGAAAACCCATTTTCTAAATTGGTGTATTTATTTAATTGCATGATCATATTATCAATTAAATAATAATTGGTTTGGGTATGACCCGACTTGGATCATAACATATTAACCACATCAATGTTTTATGTGTCTTGGGCATAAAGAATCCAACACCACCTTTATCACCAACTTTTCAAACATTTTATCCTTTTGGACACTTTTTACCCCTAGAGTTGGGTTTTATTTCTTCTCCTTCTTTTTCTTCATTATATTCTTCTTTGTTGTCTTCAAAAATAACCGGGTGTTACAAGTCCACCCCCTTATATAGGTTTCGTCCCCGAAACCTGTTATTCCTTAAAGAGTTGTCGGTAATGTTGTCTCATTTCTTCTTCGGTCTCCCACGTAGACTCGGATACCTTCATGTGTTTCCACTGTACCCGCACAAGAGGAACCACTTTATTTCTCAGCCTCTTCTCTTTTCTATCAATGATTGCCACTGGTTACTCGACATAATTGAGTCGTTCATCAACTTTGATATCATACAGTGGAACAATCATATCTTTATTCACTAAACACTTTCTCAGATTAGATACATGGAATGCTGGGTGAATTCCACTTAACTCATCTGGTAATTCAAGTCTATAGGCCACCTCTCCTACTCGAGAAATGATTCGGAAAGGCCCTATACAGCTTGGGCTCAACTTGCCCCGTTTTCTAAATCGGATGATACCCTTCCAAGGTGAGACCTTCAATATAACCCGGTCACCAACCTTAAATTCAATCAGTCTGCATCGTTTATCAGCATACGACTTCTGTCTATCTTTGGTTGCCATTATAAAGGCTTTGATCTTTTCAAGCTTCTCAGTCGTAGCCTCGATCACCTTGACGCTCCCTAACTATTTCTGACCAATGTCGCCCCAACACATGGGTGTTCGGCATCTCCTACTGTATAAAATCTCATAAGGGGGGCATACCAATGCTGGCATGATAACTGTTGTTATATGAGAACTCACCTAACGGTAAGTGGTCATCCCAACTTCCTCCAAAATCGATAACACATGCCCGAAGCATGTCTTCTAAGGTCTGAATGGTCCTTTCTGACTGACCATCAGTCTGGGGATGATACGCCGTGCGGATATGCAATCTCGTCCCCATAGCCTCATTGAATTTCTTCTAAAATTTGGATGTAAACCGGGAGTCACGGTCAGACACAATCGACACCGGTACACCATGACGAGTTACAATCTCCTTAATGAAAAGATCCGCCAACCTCTTAGATGAATATGTCTCGCGGATTGGTAGGAAGTGAGCACTCTTCGTCAAACGGTCAACTATCACCCATATGGCATCGTACCATTTTGGGGTGCGCGGCAGTTTTGTAATAAAATCCATGGTGATGTGCTCCCACTTCCATTCCGATATATCCAAAGGTTGGATCTTCCCATACGGCTTTTGATGCTCGGCCTTCACTTGTAGGCAAGTAAGGAACTTACTCACATACTCCACCACATCGTGCCTCATACTCAGCCACCAATAATCTTTCTTCATGTATTGGTACATCTTTGTAGCACCAGGATGAATAGAGTATCGAGTCTTGTGAGCTTCATCCATAATCTTCACCTGTAGATCCCTAAAACGAGGAATCCACATCCTCCCGAATCGAGTTCTAACACCAAGCTTGTTTTCACCCAATTCCGCGACCAGACCTCTTATTCTCTCCGAGTTAAGATGATCTTCCTTCAATGCCTCATCTTGAAACTCTTTAACTTACTTCATCACATCAGAGGTCATGATTAACTGGTACGCTTTCACCCGAATCGGCTAGGGTCTCTCTTTCTGGCTAAGGGCATCCGCCACCATGTTGGCTTTGCCCGGATGGTAATGGATCTCGCAATCATAATCCTTTATAAGCTCCAACCATCTTCTCTGCCTCATGTTCAAATCTTTCTGCTCAAAGAAGTACTTCAAGCTCTTGTAGTCGGTGAATATAGTGCACTTTGTACCGTATAGGTAGTGCCTCTATATTTTTAACGCAAAGACCACGCCTGCTAGCTCCAAATCATGAGTAGGGTAATTGACCTCATGAACCTTTAACTATCGGGATGCATAGGCTATAACTTTTCCCCTCTGCATTAACACACACCCCAACCCCGAGTAGGAGCTTGAGTCAGGAGCTTGAGTCAATCTCGCCTTCAATTCCTCGAACGCCTTCTCTTGAGCTTGACCCCATACAAACTTCACATTCTTCCGGGTCAACTTAGTTAGTGGAGAAGCAATATTAGGGAAGTCTTGGATAAATCTTCTGTAGTATCCCGCCAAACCCAAGAAGCTACGAATCTCGGATGGCGTCTTTGGAGACTTCCATTGCATCACCGCCTCCACCTTCACCGGATCCACCATGATCCCATCAGTATTCACCACATGACCCAAGAATTGTACTTCGCGTAACTAGCACGCACACTTGGAGAATTTAGCATACAACATCTCCTTTCTCAACGTCTCCAAAACTTCCCGAATGTGACCGGCACGCTCAATCTCTCTCTTCGAATAAATCAGAATATCATCAATAAACACAATCACTGATTTATCCAACATCGGCCGACATACTCGGTTCATCAAATCCATGAAAGCAGCTGGCGCATTGGTCAAACCAAATGACCTAACAAGGAACTCGTAGTGACCATAACGCGTGCGAAAAGATATTTTTGGAACATCCTGCTCTTTCACCTTCAACTGATGGTAGCCCGATCAAAGATCTATTCTTGAGAACCAACTGGCACCTTGGAGCTGATCAAACAAATCATCAATCCTTGGTAAGGGGTATCGGTTCTTTATCATCAACTTATTCAGCTCACGGTAGTCTATACACATCCTCATACTACTGTCTTTCTTCTTTACAAATAAGACCGGAGCACCCCAGTGAGAGATGCTTGGTCTATTTAAC
The DNA here is from genome assembly GCA_018326385.1 of Flaveria bidentis. Lineage (NCBI taxonomy): Eukaryota > Viridiplantae > Streptophyta > Magnoliopsida > Asterales > Asteraceae > Flaveria > Flaveria bidentis. The sequence continues at coordinate 6,036 of BJCM01067364.1, read as the reverse complement.
CCCTTATCAAATAGCTCTTGCAACTGCTCCATCAACTCTTTCATCTCAGTAGGAGCCAACCGATACGGTGCCTTGGCAAAAGGTTCGACACCCGGTATCAGATCAAAATGGAAACTCGATCTCTCGGTCAGGTGGCACTCCTGGTAAATATTTGGAAAACACTTCTAGAAAGTCACACACAATCGGGACATCACATAGTTATGGCGTTGGCGTGTCCGAATCCTTGACATAAGCCAAGTAGGCGCTACATCCACGCCTCATACACTTTCCCGCCACCGCCATTGATATTACCTTCGGGATCATCATGACCCTATCCCCATAAACCGTCACCATACTCCCATCAGTTACTGTCAACTGAATCATCTTCTTGCGACACACAATGTTCGTCTCGAAATCCGCTAACCAATCCATCCCAAGAACCAAATCGAACCCACCTAAGGCCATTATGAATTGTGTAACCGGTAATTTATGACTTTCTAATTCCACGTCACATCCCTTTATCATCTTAGAAATTCTGGTAGACTTACCTATGGCAGTTTCTACATCAAAGGGCGCATCTATAGTCTTACTAGTAATAGGTAGTTTAGCATAAAAAGCAGCAGAAATAATACTTTTACTAGCACCAGAATCAAATAAGACGGAGGCTAAAGTTTGGTTTACTAGAAACGTACCTGACAAGAAAACAGGGTCCGTTCTAGCTTCCTCCTGCGTCATCGTGAACGCTCTTGCACTCGCCCTCGGTCCTTCACCTCCAGTCTTCTTCACCCTAGAACCCTTAGCTCTCGACTTCTTACAGTCTTTACTCATATGGCCACTTTCCCCACAATTGAAACACCTCGTACCCCTACATTTTCTAGCCATATGACCAGGCTTCCCACACTTGAAACATACATTCAACCCCGATCTACTCTCGCCACTATGCTCCTTCCCACATTTGCCACACTTCTTTGATCCCGTACCCAGTGTGACTACACGGCGATCGTCCACCAGTGCCTTCATTTTACCCGTCGGGGCACTAACTCGAACAAAACTTTTTCCATTCCAATTTCGGTCACTACCACCTTTCTTGCTGCCTTCAGCCACCACCACAGTTCTCTCATCATATAACCTCTGTTAGGATCATGTATTAGACGATGTACTAACTAATATATGTGTATACCGAATCAAATAGTGCGGAATCCTATTTGACTGGCGATCCAATCAGTGAGAACGCACGTAGAAACAATTTTAGATTGAATCTAAATGTTAAGAACGATTGGTAATCGATCTAGTCCAATCTATGAACTTGGAATAGGTTCATAGAAGTCTCTGGACGGCTAGGGTACGTATGTATTCGAAGTGTTATATTTTTCTATGAATTAAGTGGTATTTATAGGTTAGGGTTTCTCATTCGTGCGACTGAACCATTGGCATGGTTAAGTCGTGAGATTGAGCCATGCGGTTGATCCATTCGCACGACTGAATGTTCAGTCGTGCGACTGAGCCAATATCATGTTACAATCGTGTGACTGATCCATTCTCCTGGTTCAGTCGTGCGACGGAGTCACTCGCATGAAGTTGTTCATGCGTATGGTCCATTAGCATGGGCCATTCGCATGAGAACTTCATATTACTAAATTTGAATATATTTCTTAATCATTATTAACTAAGAACTATGTAAACAACCACAAACCTATATAGTTAGTTTAATAAGCGTTAACCTACTAATCAATGAAATAACAAACATTATAAGCACAACCAAACATTGTATTTCATTAAGTACCAATTCTATTACATATGTGTAAGACAATAAAGACATTTTACATTAAGCTCATAAACTAGGTACATATGTATCTACAAACTCCCCCTGAACCTAGTTTCATCTATTGTCTTACATTCTTCATAAGCTCCTCATATTTCTTGTACTATCCTCTCTTGTAACTCCTGCATGTATTTCAAATACAAAGCAGAGTCTAATCACATTTTGGAATTGGAGGGCTTGTACAATTTCTTACGCATCATAGAACAGTGGCCACTTGTATAAGGTGTAAACATCATCAGCCGAAAAGTTAGTGAGCCACATGGGGTCAAACACCCTGATAGTTTCCATACTACTATTTCTATTCAACACTATGACCGCCTCACATGTTCTCCAATCCTAGTACCACCAGTTGAAGTGTGAAGTGAAGTCCTGTGGCATTTCCCGTAGAGGGATTCTAGACATCATGCATGGAGGACTCCACTTCAGCATTATTTTTGGTTTTCCAGTAATGGCATCAACTTCAGATCTCCTGATATACCTCGTTGGTTGTTGAGGTTTGAAGTTGACCCACCTGGTGTGGTACTCTCTCTTTAAAGCAGCTTCAAACAAGCCTGACATCTTACGAGGGTTAACATATAGCAACTTCAATTTTGCTAGCTGGTTTAGCTCAAAACCCGAAAGAGTCTTCGGATCGTGTGGGAATCTGAAGTACTCGATCCCCTTCTCTCTTTTAACAGTATAAACATTAAGATCTTCAAGATAGGCCCACGCTATAATTTTTCCTGACACCTTGTGATGCTTCTTCACTTTATAGAGTTTGGTGTAGACATTAGACTTTGGAGCACTGCGCTGGGCTCTGATTTCTGCAAAACATGCTGCCCATTCAGCCTTTCTGATGTTGACATTAGCGTTGGAGGCTTGGGCTTGCTCTTTGTTCTTCTCCGACTCCTGCTCCATTTTATCTAGAGTGTCGAATGTATCACTAACAGGGGTGTCTCCTAGATTTGGAATGACATTTCCTTCATTGTCAGCATACTCTGGATAACATTGGTCTGTGACATCTTCAATCTCTATCTCGTCTATGTCATTTAGCTCATCGTCACTTTCCACGTTTATTGTAGGAGCATCCTTCACGATCTCGTCAGGATTCAGTTGGAACATTTCGGCCAATTGCTCATCAGTGAGATCATGAATTATTTCTCCTTCTTCAGGAGTGTAACTCACAGATCTCCTTACTATCACTTGCAGATCAAGAATTATTGTGAGTTGAGTCTTAATCTGCTGAAGGGGAGCAACATCGTATTCATCTCTTTGAAAATTTGGATCTGCTTGATTTAAAACATGTAACACATCAACCATTAGTCAATAATCAAAGTAGTAGACATCAAATATATATACATAAACATTAATTACATAATATTAATCCAAAATTCAATTACAAAGTTTTCAAGTACATAAATATCTAAACATTACTTTTCCCTTGAATAGCCGGCACGTCAGTAGGAGGGGCAGAAGATGAGGCTCCTTGGTCTTGATTTCTCTTTGTACGTCTCTCTTGACCTTGAGCTGATGTAGATGCAGCTGCATCTCCTTCTTCATCATCATCACTGTTCTGCCCTTCCCTTGTCTCTCCCTTCTCAATGGGCTCATCATCATCACTATCATCATCTTTACCATCATCATCATCATCATCATCATCTCCTTCTCTTATCTTGAGTGGCTCATCCTTAGAGCCCTTGAGCTTGAGCATGATGGTCTTGTTCGAAGCCTCCAACTCTTCTATCCTCTTTGATGAGTGGACGTTTTGCTCCTGGAGTTGGGCAATTCGCTCAGCTTGCTGTGAGATCTGTTGTGCTTGGGTAGCGTTTAGCTCCACAAGCTGATGTAGTTGGGCAGTCTTCACTTCATCAACAGCTAACAACTTCAACAACATACGGTTGAGTGCTGACAGCTGTTCCTCTACCCCAATAGGGGGTAGAGATGAACCTATGTGAAATGTAGGGTGGGATGATGGGCCGACTTGGTGGCTAGTGGTGGTGATGGTAGCAGTGGTGAATATTGGGGGTGGTATATGAGTGGGTGGTGATTGGTGAGTAGTAGTGGTGGTGGATGGGATGTGGGTAAGTGTGGAGTGGGTGTGGTAGTGGTGGTTGCAGGTGGAAGAGTGGTAGTGGTGATGTGTCTGGGGCTGTGGTAGTGGGTGGAATGGTGGTAGTAAAGGTGGGTGGAGTGGTGGTAGTGGATGTTGTGGTGGTGGTAGTGATGAAAGTCATCCTCCTTCTCTTCGACTTCATCCCGTGAGGGGGTAGAGATGTGGGTAGAGATGAACCTATGTGAAATGTAGGGTGGGATGATGGGCTGACTTGGTGGCTAGTGGTGGTGATGGTAGAAGTGGTGAATATTGGGGGTGGTATATGAATAGGTGGTGATTGGTGAGTAGTAGTGGTGGTATATGGGATTTGGGTAAGTAGTGGAGTGGGTGTGGTAGTGGTGGTGGCAGGTGGAAGAGTGGTAGTGGTGATGGTGTCTGGGGCTGTGGTAGTGGGTGGAATGGTGGTAGTAAAGGTGGGTGGAGTGGTGGTAATGGATGTTGTGGTGGCGTTGGTGATGAAAGTCATCCTCCTTCTCTTCGACTTCATCCCATGAGGCTAAGCCATCCTTTTCTTCCTCGAGCCCCTCGAGGTGGATGCTCCCCCTAGGACGCGGAGCTGGTCTGGGGTAAAAGTGGGATCAGTAGTGGTCTCCCCAAACGCAGCTTGGCGTCCTCCAATGGCCTCTAACCTGTGCTCTGTAGCAAACACACGACTGCCCACTGTCTTGGTTAGTGGCTCGTCATCACTCTCTTCCTCTTCATCAGGAGGGCAGAAGTCCTGATGGAAACCGTTGGTGGTGGTATCTCCATGAATGGATGGTGGAGGTGTAACATGGGTAGTGGGACCCCTAGTAGAAGCGGGCCCAGAGTCTCCTCTGGTGTCATCGTCATTGTCATTGGAGTCATCAGATGGGAGGGCAATCTGCTCCACATCTGAATCACTCTCCTCGTGGCGCAACTTACGTCTTGCAGGTGCCATGTACTCCTCCTGGGCCAGATGCCCGAACAATCTCTTCACAGGGGGCTTGACTTGCTTCCCCCGTGTAGACCTTCATGCGGCCCAAGGTCGTGTCATCCATAATCTCAAGCGATACAGCATCGTGGCTCTCCATGGGCAAGGCAGGCAGCTTCTCATCGATAATCATCTGCAAGAATCTGGGGTACATACAGAATCCCTCCTTGCCCTTTGACTCAAGGTTCTCTATGAGGTAGGCTAATATCATACTAGAGAAACTGAAGGGGTGGTTGAGGACTAGTGCCACGTAGGCATTCTGAACCTGGTCTTAGAGGTCATCAAAGCCACCCCTCCTCGACGCAATGCACTTTAGTATCACATGCGGCAAGTACTTAAACTAGGGACACAGGTTGTTTTTGTTCAGCACCCCTGCGTTGATGTCCCTAGAGTACTTCATCCGGAAAAAGCACCCCCTCACCGTCAAAGGGTGTAGCCTAGTTGGGTGATCAGCATCGTCACTCAGACTAAGTACTCGCCTGATATCGTCATTAGTCACCTCTATAGCATGCCCAAAAATAGTACTCCTAATGTAGTAGGGCTCATGAGATCGATCAACCATAGCACCCTCCCAGAAGGCCTGTTGTATAGACCTGTAGGGAGTGCACAGTGTAGATATGGCTTTGCGGATCCGTGACCTCTTGAGAAAAGCTATGATGCCAGCAAACTCGGCAGCGTTCCGAGTTGTGGCGTCCAGATGAGCACAAATATTGTGCTTGGGGTTGATGGTCCACCGATCAGCCATAGATCTGTAATACAAGACACATAGACATTAGATCACTACACATAAAAAGTCAGTTCAAATTAACCTGGTTAAAGTCAGTCTGGTTCAATCATGCGATTGAACCATACGACTGAGTTTAGTCGGTTGACCTAACATGCGACTGAATACAGTAGGGTGACTGAACATTTGACTGAATACAGTCGGGTGACTGAACATGCGACTGAATACAGTCGGGTGACTGAACATGCGACTGAGTTCAATCGCGTGACTGACCCTGCGATTGGTTCAGTCGGCTGACTGAGCTTATTCGTATTATTCATTCGGCCGACTGAGTCGTTCGGCCAGCTCAGTCGTGCGATTGGAGTTCATCCGGGTGTCCAGTCGCCTGACCTACTGTCTGTTCGAATGAAATTCGAATTTTGACCAAATATTCAAATTAGACATCGTGTATTGGTTCATTAGACTCG
>BJCM01067362.1:0-11193 GCA_018326385.1 Flaveria bidentis | reverse complement strand
GGACTGACCTGAGGCTTAGCACCTCTTTGAAAGCTCTTAGAATAGTTTCTTCTTGTAATATACCTGTACACCGGTAAAAAATCTCCTGAGGAACGTTGATTACCATATAAGCGTGGGATCCACAAATGCTTATTGAAATAATTAAACCTTAAATCATCACTAATGAGTGTCAAAAATCTGTGTATGGATTTAAGAGGACAAGTATGCTGACAATCATCGTGAGCTGCAACTCTTGAAAGTCAAAATCATTGTGTGCATCTTGTAGCTCTAGTATGATTTCCTAAAATTGTTGTTGTCTATCAGTGAAAACAAGTATCAAGCATCAAAATTGTTTATTAAAGTGTCCCAAGTGAGTCTGATATACCTGTATGATTCCAAAATGAATCATACCAGAAATGATTAACTGGAATTGAAGTTGTGATGTCCATGAAGTAAAATCAATTAGATTTATTCTAATAGGTTGTATTTCATCTCTAATAAAAAATACAAAAATATGTCTTGTTATTGTTCTTAATTTCAAAGTTGTTCTGTTTAGTTTTAGTAAATTGTAATGTAATAGTCGGACTCAACAACTTGTCGTGATCTGTGAATCACTTACTCAAAAGGGTCACGTCTGAGGTGACCAAAACATTCAAAATAAAATGAGTCACGTCTGAGGTGACAAATTCGTTTTAAGTAAAAGGATCATGTCTGAGGTGATCAACAGTGTTTTCAAATTAAAAAGGGTCATGTCTGAGATGATCATCGCTTAAAATGTTTTATCTATTGTTAAACGGATAAGTTTTTGAAAGTTCATAAGGCCAAATGAACAAGTCAGAGTCATTCGCATGACTGGACCATAAGTATGGACCAGTTGCATGAATGGAGCAATGAGATTGAACCAGTCTCACGATTGGATCATGAGTATGAGCCAATCGCACGAATGGTGGTGACTGACTGAGTTAGTCATCCGACTTAACCCAGTCGCACGAATGAAGCTAACCGAATGAGTTAATCGCATGACTAAAACCTAGTCGCACGACTGACTGTGACCGATTGAGCAAGTAGCATGACTGAGCCCCAGTCACACAAATCAAAAGTGCGAATAGGTTTAGTCGCATGACTGAAGGAAACCCTAGTATAAATACAGGGGGAGTCGATCGCAGACACACCCCCAAATCGCACCTAAATCGCACGAAAGCAATATTACTCTACCCAAATTTCATATCAGTGATTTAGCACCATGCTAGTGATACTAACTGATTATGCATCGTTTCTACAGGTAATGCGAGACTAGATTCGATCAAAATGCACAGATTAAGCTAGCCCTAACATTCAAATTGGTTGAAAACAAAACTGAGACAAAGTCTTCTAAATATACCACTAATCAGTACTTAAACGTCAAATTATAGATTGAGCTCATTCGCACAACTAAGACTCAATCGGACTATCCATTCGCATGACAGAATAGAATGATTCAAGTTCATTAAAATTCAAGTGTCATTCAGCACACAAACTCTAATGTTTACTTATCTTTTGTAACAAAAACATGGTGAGTCGATGGACTATGAGCACAAACCATAACCTTTGTGCACATTTGGACGTCACCTCCCGGAATGCCGTTGATTTTGCTAGGATTATCGCCATCCTATGGAGATCGAGGATTTTCAAAGCTATATCTACTTCGGGCACACCATATCGACCGATTGAGCAGGCATTCTTGGAAAGCGTGATAGTCGATAGGTCTGCTGAACCGTATCGTATTAGGAGTACTATATTTGGTCAAGAGATAGAGATTAGTGAGGAAGACCCGTGGAGGGTGTTAGAGCTAGGAGATAATAGTGACTGTCCTACAAGACTACATCCACTGACTGTTCAAGTTTGCTTTCTTTGGGCTAAGTACTCGGGGGACATAAACACAGGTGTGCTCAACAAGAGCAACATGTGCCCCTAACTCAAGTATTTAGCATATGTGCTGCTAAAGTGCATTGCCTTGAGGAAAGGAGGATTTGATGAGTTGTATGATAAGATCCAGAATGCCTATGTGGATATGGTATTGAATCATCCATTCAGCTTCTCACAGATGATCTTCAACTACTGGGTCGAGAACCTAGAAGCCAAGGGTAAGGAGGGCTTCAGTATGTACCCACGGTTTCTCCAGATGATTATCAACCAAGAGTTGCCCTTGCTGCCCAAAGAGAGTGATGATGCAGTTACACTGGAGGTCATGGACGACACCACACTTGGGAGGATGAAGGTCTACCAGGGCAAGCAGATTGCTCTACCCTCCAATGACTCCAATGGTGATGACCATGATGTTGATCAGGGAGGTGATGGTCAGGGTGGACCTGAGTCTGCTCCCATCACCCTGATTTCCAGATGAAGAAAGAGGAGTCTGATGAACAGCCTCTGGTGCGAACGATGGGGAGCCAGGTCGTAGCCACAGAGAGAGGTCTCATGGCGGTTCGTGGACGCCAAGGGGAGTCCGGGGATGCTGTTACTGTTGATACAATTCCATCTTATACACCGGACCCACCCAACAGTCAAGGGGGAGCCATTGTCTCTAAGGGCTCTAGGAAGAAGAGAATGGCTCACCCTTATGGCAAAAAAGGGAAGAGGCCAAGGTTTACATTGACCACATCCATTCCCACTACCAGTTCCACCACTACTGCCACAGCCACCACCACTATTGCCACTACCACCACCACTACCACACCCCCTACCACCACTTCCACTCTTCCATCAACCACTACTACAGCCAACCCTTCACCAATCACTCTAATCCCACCACCCATATTCACCATATCTACCACCACCAGCGACTAAGCCGGTCCTTCATCCCATACCACCTTCACCACAGGACCCCCTCTACCCTCCATTTGGGTAGAGGAACAGCTGGCAGCACTAAACCGCATGGTGCTGAAGCTATTAGCTATTGATGAAGAAAAAGTTGCTCAACTATGTTAGCTTGTGGAGCTAAATTCAACCCAAGCACAGCAGATTGCCCTACAAGCTCAGCAAATTACCCAACTACAGGAGCGCAATGACCAATCAGTGAAAAGGATTGAGGAGTTGGAGGCCTCTAACCAGAGACGATCATGCTCAAACTAAAGGGATTGAAAGATGAGCCTCTGAAGATTAGAAAGGGTGATGATAATGATGATGATGATGAAGATGATGATGGTAGTGATGATGATGAGACTAGTGAAGATGAAGGGCCATGGGGAAAGAAGGATGATGATGGTGATGAAGAAGGAGATGCAGCTGCATCTGCCTCTGCTCAAGGTCAAGAGAGAAGGACAAAGAGAAATCAAGACCAAGGAGCATCATCCTCTGTCCATCCTGCTGAGAAGCCTGCAATACAAGACAAAAGTAATGTTTAGTAGTTTAGGTATTTGAAAACTTTTGCACTTGAATCTTGTAATTAAAATTTTGTAATTAATGTTTATATATCTTTATCAAATGTTTGATAGTCTTCATTAATTACTAATTGTTGATGTGTTTATATGTTTAAATCAAGCAGATCAAACATCTCAGCAAGATGAGTATGATGTTGCTCCCCTACAGCAAATCAAGTCTCAATTCACAATGATTCTTGATTTGCAAGGGACTATCAGAAGGTCAGTGAGCTACACTCTTGAAGAAGGAGAAATCATTCACGACCTTACTGATGAGCAGCTTGCTGAGATGTTCAGGCTAAATCCTGATGAGATTGTCAAAGATGCGCCAACTTTTGATGTTGCGAGTGATTACGAGCTCAACGATGTGGATGAAATAGAAATCGAGGATATTACTGCAGACTACTATCCAGAGTACACTAACCGAGAGGGCAATGTGATCCCCAACTTGGGTGATACTCTTGGTAGTGCTACGTTTGACAAACTGGATGAGTTGGAAAAGGAGACTGAAAAGAATGAAAGCCAAGCCCAAGCCTCAGACACTGATATGGATATCAAGAAGGCTGAATGGGCGGGTTGTTTTGCTGAGATACGAGCCCAACGGACTACACATAAGCCGAATGTCTACACCAAGCTATACAAAATCAAGAAACATCTAAAGGTGTCAAGCAAGATCATTGCATGGGCGTATTTTGAAGATCTTAACGTGTATGCAGTTAAAAGAGAGAAGGGTATTGAGAACTTAAGATTCCCACACGATCTGAAGATTCTCCCTAGTTTTGAGCTCAACCAGTTGGCGCGCCTAGACTTGTTATATGCTAATCCAAGGAAAATGTCAGGCTGGTTTGAAGTTGCACTAAGGAAAGAATACCACACTAGGTTGGTAAACTTCAGACCTCAACAACCGAAGAAGTACATCCGGAGGTCTGAAGTGGACCCGATATCTGGAAAACCAAAGGTGGTGTTGAAGTGGAGTCCTCTGTGCATGATGTCTAAGATTCCCTTACGGGAAATGCCACGGGACTTCACTCCACACTTTAAATGGTAGTATTACGATTGGAGAACAGGTGAAGCGGTCATAGTCTTACAGAAAGAGAGCAAGATGGAAACTATTTGGGTGTTTGACCCTATGTGGCTGACCAACTTGTCTTCAGACGATGTGTATACTTTATACAAGTTGCCACTATTCTATGATTCCCAAGACATTGTACAAGCCCTCCAGTTCCAAAATGTCATACGACTCTATTTCACATTCGAGATACATGCTGGAGTTACAAGAGAGGAAAAGTACAAGAAGTTTGAGGAGCTAATGAAGAATGTTAGACAATGATGTAAACTGGGTCCAAGGGGGAGTTTGTTGATACATATGTACATAGTTTAGGAGCTAAATGTAAAATGTCTTTCATGTCTTACATATATGTAATGAATGAGTTGAATGAAATGACATATGTGATTGATGATTATATTGTTTAATGTTTCATTGTTTATCGTATCATAACACATATTGAACTAACTATATAGGTTTGTGGTTGTTTACATAGTTCTTAGTCAAGAATGGTTGAGAAATGTGTTCAAACTTAATCGTATTATTGATCATGTTTAGGTTGGAGTCAACTTAGTTTAGATTGTTTACTTTTGCTTGTAATAGGTCTTTTGTTAGTTTCCTTTTGTATGTACTTAGATTTATGTATTTTCGCAGTCCAGCGAAACTATGAGCAAAACTATAGTTTTGCTCATAGTCAGCTGATTGATTCACTCACGAAACTATTGTTTCAGCCAGGCGAATCTATAGTTTCGTCAGTATAGTTTCGTTGGCAGCGAAACTGTCTGCAAAACTAAGACTGCTATATATAGATTTGATCTTTTCATTGTTTGGAAGCTTGCAAAATCCTAATAGTGATTCATTGTTGCAAGTTACCTTTTCAAAGTAGTTATTACACAGAAATATCATTGTGCTTTATGTTATTGATTGTTGATGATCATTGTCTGATTATGAATGTGTTCTTACTGTATTCAATCCTCTTTGTTCTTGTTATTTAGCGTGTTTGTTGGATATTGAACGATTCTTCATATCATTTGCACTGTAATACGATCATATGGACCAACAATATGGTATCAGAGCCTTAGTGCTTTTGATTTGTTGAGTTTTTAGTGGTCATAGTTCAATATCTAGTTTCCATAAATTTTCAGCTCATTTTGGGTGTTTTTGATTGGAAGTTGATTGAGCTCAGATAGTTTGTGGTTGTGGAAGCTCTACTAGTCATTAGATCTCAAATTCATTGGGTTGTTGAGGATTTCAGATTGATTTTAGGTTAAAAAGGGTTTAAGGTTCGAGCAACGAAATTGTTGTTCTTTCAGCGAAACTACGATCATCATCAGCGAAACTATTAGTGTTTTCCCTATTGAAGTTGTATTCTCGTGTTCTGTGAAACTAGTCTCTTTGAACGAAAGTTCACGAGTGCTTGTGAAGGTTTAACAAGCGAAATTGTTGTCGAAAGTGATTTTGAACGAAAGTTCAAGCTTGTTTCGTGCGAACTTATCGGCGAAATTAAGCTTGTTGTGACAACTATCAGCAAAATTAGCCTTTTCTGCGAGATTGTCAGCGAATTTGCCTAGTTTCTTCAAAATTATTGAGTCTTCAGCAAAATTGTCTTTTCCACTGCCGAAACTACATCCATCCCAGCGAAACTACAATGTCAAAGTTAATATCACTCACCCTTGCAGATCTTGGAAGTGTGGCTCCTAACAGGCCACTGAGACTTATTAACGGAGATAATTTCGAAGATTGGAAGAGATGTCTCAAAGCAATCTTCTTCTACACTGATCACAACCAATGGGAATCGATTATTTTGGGTCCTCACATACCAACTATCACTGTTGGTGATGTTGTCTCTCAAAATCAGGACCCGTCTTCTTTCACTGAAAAGGATCTGAAGTTGATCGATCGTGACCAAAAGGCTTTTGGTGCTTTAACTCTATGCTTGGCTCCAGACATTTACAATCGTTTTGCAGAGCATAAAAATGCTATATCTCTTTATGATTCCCTATGTGAGTTCTATGATGGTAATGCTGATTTGGTAAAGGATAAGAGCATTCAAGCGGAGAAGGAATTCAATTCCTTTGTTTGATACAAGAACGAGAGTCTGACAAATCTCACAAATCGTTTCTTGACAGTTTCAAGCACCTTAAAGAAATACGATGAAAAGCTCTCCAATAGTGAACAAGTTAATAGGCTACTAGATTCTCTCCCACCTCAGTGGAGTCTTCAAGTGAGGATGCTAAAACAAGAAAGAGGGTTCATAAACTACAAGCTGGTGGATATTATCAATAAGTTGAAATCCTTTGAGTTGGACATGAAGAGACGGGAATTTCACCAGACCATGATGCCTACATCTTGTTTTTCTCAAACTTATGCTTTATTATCATCCGTTGCTAGCTCTCAAATACAGAATTCAATTCAAGGAGGAGTTAATACAAGTATTTTCTCAAGAGGAAATGTTACGGTTGGAATAGATCAGATTAATTCTAAGGTGAATGTTGGAACTTCAGTTCCATCTGAAACAATGTTCATCTTTGGAATGTTTGTTCAAAGTTATGAAGCACTTGTTGCAGGAGAGTTGAAAGGAAAATGAATGACAATGGAAGACATGTATCATGTAGATCCTGATGATCTTGAAAAAACTGACATCCAGTGGCAAATGACAATGTTGACTGTTAGAGCTCGAAGGTTTATGGAGCGTACTGGACGGAAGAACTTCAGCGGACAAACTTCTAATTCAAAACTGGGATTTGATAAGTCAAAACTGAGATGTTTCAACTGTAAACAATTGGGAAATTTCAAATGTGAATGTCCATCACCAATTTTCACTGATTCCAGCAATTCAGGAGTTCCAAGATTAACAATTGAGAAGGAGAAGGAAGATGTGAATCACGAAAATGGGACTGCATTGATTTCTAACTTTGATTGTAGTGCCGAGGTTGAGGAAACAAGGATTGAGATAAATCATGCTTTGGTTGCTGAGCTTGTTAAAAGGAAAGAGAAGGAAGATGGTAAAGATGGATTTGACCTTTTCAAGGAATTCAAAGAGGAAGTTGTATCATCTGTGAATGAGAAAGAAAAGAAAAATGCTGGAATGAGGGCAGGTAAATCTGAAGGTCTAAAGCAGGAAGGAAGTTCATGCGCCGGGCAAGGAAAGGATTATGATGATGATACTGTCACCGTTGAGGAAAGCAAGTCAAGTACTCTAGTGTGCCAATGTGAAAAGGCTGAAAGGATGGTGATGGGACTTCCATATGAGGTAATTCAGGATATGTGTTCATGTGCTTGTAAAATAAGATTACTTGGGATTTATAAAGCTAATCGGTTATTAATTGATAATGAAAAGGATTTAAAATGAATTAATGATGAACTTAAAATCAATGAATCAAAATATTTTGTTAAATTAAATGAGGCTTTGAATGAAAATGATCATTTAAAACGAATCGTGTTGGAAAGAAATGTTAAGATTAACACTTTGACTGAGAGAGTTTCCCTTACTGAATTTGAAACACGCAAGCTACAATCAAAGTTAGATAAATGGACCATATCAGGAATGAAACATGATGATTTGTGTAAATCTCAACGGGGAGCTAGGATTAAAACGGGATTGGGATACGAAAATGTAAAAGTTTATCCTCCGCCTAGTACATACTATTATTCTCCTATGCCTGTTCCTCATCCTTCTAATGATTTAATCAAAACAGATACTGATAGTATGTCTACAGGCTTAGAGGGTGTTAATTCTAAGCACGTTCGTGAAGACTACGACTATGGACCAACTAGTGGGCTTGGATGCACTAGTATTAGTTCACCTGATTCTCAGCTGTCTGTTTTAAATCTTAAGTCTAGTTTAAATTCTGTTTTTTGTTTCTAGTTCTCCTATAACAGACTCTGTAGTTTCATGTTCTCATGATGGTTCTATTTCATCTTTAAATTCGGGTACACTCTGGTGAAGACTTTTGTTCTAGTGATGATAATGGTGCAACTGATCTTTCTACAAAGTCGACCAAGCAAATTAAAACTAATTGGTTTGAAAAAATCTTTTCTCATCCAATTCCATCTTTTACTCCATTAAATATATCATTATCAAGTGAAAGAATTACCACTTCGTCTGAAACTAGCACCAGGGGAACTAGTTCTACTGGTACGTCAGACGATCCTTCATCTATTTTTGTAAATAATAATTCTTGTTCACATAAACTTCGAACTCATGGCATGTATGAGACATTTAGTGACATTGAATCTAGCGTATCTGAATGTGATAAGGAAATTACCATTGATCATATTCCTATCTCATCACATCACAGACCTAGACAGAAACCTCACTGTTTCAGATGTGGTCAAGAGGACCATCTTGTCAAGAATTGTCCTACATTGCTTCATGGTCATTTTAATAGGAACTATTTTGGAAATAAATTAAAAAATTTGGTTAATAATTTCTTTTGCAAAAAATTTGCTTCTTCTAAAGATAAAGTTGTTCAATCTTGGGTTCCTATTTCACCTAGTTAATATGTTTGTTATTTAATTTCAGGAGTCATCCACTAAGATTGTAAACAGCGTGTGGCATGTAGATAGTGGATGCTCCAAACATATGACAGAGTTGAAAGACTTGCTGACCAATTATCGGATTATAGATGGAGGATATGTTGCTTTTGCTGGTGACAAAAAGGGTGGAAAGATGATTGTTCAAGGAGAAGTTACCAATGGTTCTTTAACTTTGGAGAAAGTCAACTATGTTCCTAAGCTAGAATTTTATCTTCCGAGTGTTTCTCAAATCTGCAATAAAGACATTCTAGTCTTGTTTAAATCCAATGAATGTCTATTTTTAAAATCAGAGATTGATATTCTAGATGATTTGATTCTTATTTGTGCTCCAAGAAAACATTACACATATCTTCTTGATATGAACTCCAGCGAGTCAAAGTCTACTGCAACCTGTCTTCTTTCTAAAGTTTCAACCTTTCAGTCTCTTTTATGGCACCGTTGATTGGGCTACGTTAATTTTAAAATAATAAACAAATTAGTCAAAAACAATCTCGTTAGAGGACTCCCTTTAAATGATTTTTCTGTGAACGAAAAATGTATGGCTTGTGCCAAGGGCAAACAACACAAGAAACCACATAAGCCCAAACTTGAAAACAACATAACTTGTCCTCTCGAGTTGTTACGTACTAATTTGTTTGGCCAAATCAGCGTTAAATCTATTACTAAAAAATCTTTTGCCTTGTTGTTACAGATGATTTCTCAAGATATTCATGGGTGAGATTTCTTGCACACAAAGGAAAGGTTGCTGAAGAATTGCAAAAGTTAACTCTTTATATCGAGACAATCAGCAAGAGAAAGGTTTTGGGCCTGAGAAGTGACAACGTCACTGTATTCAAAAATCAGATTCTTGATTCATTGTGTGCTTAAAAGGGAATTGTGAGACAATTTAGTGCTGCCAGGACACCTCAACAGAATGGTGTAGCTGAACGAAAGAATCGCACTCTCATTGAAGCCGCACGTACAATGCTGATAGAATCTTCTACCCATTATTTTTTGGGCTTAAGTCATGAATTGTGCTTCATATGTTCTAAACTGAGTGTCAAATGTCAAGGACAAAATGAAGACTCCTTATGAACGTTTTCATAAGAGGAAACCTCTAATTGACTTCTTTCAGCCATTTGGTTGTTCTTGCACTCTTCTGAATACTCAATCTCAAAAGACAATGTTAGGTGCGGTGTCTGACGAGTGTTACTTTGTTGGTTACTCTTCTTCTCAAAAGGCCTATCGCGTATATAACAAGAGAACACATATCGTTTAAGAGTCGTTCTATGTTGATTGGCAGGAGTCTAACTATTCTGGTCTGTCACTAACACCTGTTGGTTACTCTTCTTCTCAAGGTTTTGCTCAAGAAGAAAGGATCAACTATACTAAAGTCTTTGCTCCGGTCACCCATCTTGAAGCAATCAAGATTTTTCTCGCTCATGTTGCTAATAAACAGTTCAAGGTCTTTCAGATGGATGTCAAGTGTGCTTTCCTTTACGGAGACATTGGTGAGGAGATATATGTGTGTCAACCACTAGGTTTTGAGGATCTTGACTTCCCCGATAAATTCTTTAAGCATGACAAGTTTGTGTATGGTCTTCATCAGGTACCTAGGATCTAGTATGAGACACTGACTCAGTATCTCTTAAGCAATGGTTTCTCTCGTGACACCATCGATATGACTCTTTTCAAAAAGGAAGTGAATGGTGAAATGTTGTTTGTCCAAGTTTATGTCGATGATATTATTTTTGGCTCCATCAATTCACTGTTATGTCGGGAGTTCGAAGAAGTGATGCATAATCGTTTTGAAATGAGTATGATGGGAGAAATCTACCTTTTTCATGGATTACAAGTAGAATAAAAGGATTAAGGCATTCTAATTCATCAGGAAAAGTATGTTAAAGAAATCTTGAAGAAATTCAGGATGGATGGCGCTTCCCCTAAAATGACTCCCTTTACTGCTCAGACATGTCTCACTCCTGATAAGAACAGGATTTTTGTTGATCCTCATCTCTACAGATCTATGATTGGTTCTCTCATGTATCTTACAGCAAGTCGACCTAATATCACTTTTGTTGTAGGATATTGTGCTCGATATCAGTCGGCCCCAAAGGAGTCTCATAAGAAAGCTGTCAAGAGAATTTTTCGTTATCTCAAAGGCTCCTCTCATTTAGGTCTATTGTATCCATATGGAGGGAATTTTGATTTACATGCTTATTCTGACAGTGATTTTAATGGTTGCAGGTTAAA
>BJCM01067358.1:0-15616 GCA_018326385.1 Flaveria bidentis | reverse complement strand
GTAAATCACCACCCAATGTTCTTTCACCTTCATGTTGAACTTCATCAACATGTTCAGACATAGTTCTTTTATTGCTTGAAGATTGGTGTGTCTCAGCTTCACCACCATCATTATCATCATCATCAGAACTTGATGTACTGTCATTTTCATCTTGATCATCATCATTATCATCATCATCTTCTTGATCATCATCATTTTGATCATCATCTTCTTGATCATCATCTTCTTGAGGAGGGTTCAGAGGAAATTCATCAATTAAATCAGCTGGATCTATTGGTTCACCTTCCAATAAATGAAAATGATCCACTGTTATATCAACTTCATCATTAGCAACATTTCTCATGTATTCAAACATTGGAACATTTTGAGGATGAAGTCTCAAACTTAATGAGTGAGCTGCACACTCATGGAGTCACCACTTCTATGGAAGACAAAGTCTCAAACTTTGCAGATAGGTTGCCTGAAAAGTGGGTTTCTTTAGTCTCCAACCTCAGACAAAATGATATGCTCGCGAACTTAGACATCAATGACTTCATTCTGAAGCTGAGAGAGGAGGAATTAAGGATGAAGTATAGGGCACAAAAGTCTACTTATGATCAGAACCCAGCCTTGTACAACTCAACTCATCAAGCCAAAACGTCTGGAGCTCCACTACAAACAACTTTTGTGTCGAGTTCAGCTGGTCCATCTCAAGCCTCTTCTTCGGGATCAGACACATGAGGGTCGTCTGGTACCCAATACATCGCACCTGAAGCAAATGCTACAAAACTGAAGACCGAGAATCTCGGGTTTATGACGATTGAGGTAGCAAAGGAGCACATGGAACTCTTAGTAGCTGTTGTCCACTCCTATGATAGGCTAGTTGCTAGGAAAATTGGGAACTGCCATCTGGCAGATAAGGACTATGAGCAGGTAGACGAGACAGAGTTAGAGAGGATGGACATCATGTGGGCCTTAGCAAGTGCTGTCCGGAGAGCGAAGAAGTTTGTCAAGAAAACCGGACAGAACTTGGTTGCTACTAAAGACACAACTTTCGGTTTCGACAAGTCCAAGGTTACTTGCTTCAACTATGGGGAAAAGGGGCACTTCAAACGTGAGTGTGTGAAGCCCAAGAAGACAGGGAATAGGAACCCATTCTCATCCTTCAATCGTCAGGATAAACCCACTAGCAGTCCTACTTCGTCAAGCAAGGATCCTAAATCCTTGACTACTCATGATAATGAAGGACAAGATTGGAGCTTTCGATTTGTGTCTCAGGGAGAATCCAACATAGCTAGTGTTGAGGACTTAGATGACGACTCAGCAAGTGAAGGTGATATTTCAGTGGAACTCGCGATGTCAAACATTGAAGAAACTACAACTGTGGTTGATCACCTACCTGAAGAAGGGATAAGTTCAAAATGTTCAGAATCACTAGAACCAGAAAAGTCAGACTCAGCTTTGATGGCTGATTCATCCACAACCTCTCAGGTAAGTACCACTGAACAATTATTTGATAGTCATGCATGCTTGGAATGTGATAAATTTAGGGAAAGCATTGACTTATAGTTTGCTAGGTTATTAGATCATAATGATAGCTTAGTAAATGATTTACAACTGTGCACAGAAGCCAATAGAATTTTAAAATAAAATGAGCATAGTTATAAAGAAAAGATAGAACTTTTGAATAAACAACTTAGGGAAACCGAAGTTGTAGCTTTTAACCAAGAAAATGACATTAAGTACTATCTTAACTCCCTAGAAGACACTAAGAAACAAAAGGTAGTTTTAGAAGTAGAAGTTAATTCATTAAAGCAAAAATTGCATAGCTGGACGAGTTCTTCACACATAGTTCAGCACTTAGTGAGAGAACGTAACAATGGAGAGGGTTTGGGTTATAAAGTGGATCCACCACCACATGAGACCTTGATGAATGCTAAAAGTAAACAAATAAATAAGCCCATCAAGGATCATGTGGTGTCCACTCCTCTAGTAAGTGATCCAGATTTCACATTTAAATCTAATGAATCTGGCACTAAACTAAAGGAGGCCACTTCAAAATCACAAGGTAAAATGCCTTGTGTAAATTTGGACAAACAATTTGAAAAGGTTAAAGTTAAGTCTGGGTCAACCAAGTCTAATTCTAAACCGAAAAAGACCAAACAAGTTAACCACACACGTGCTTCATGTCTAAATCCAGAGAAACAAAAGGTAAAAGATGTTAAAAATGTTCAAACAATTAATTTTGTTAAACCAGATAAAACATCTAAGCAAGAAATGCCAAAACCCAAACAAAACAATGTCGCACGTGTGTGCCATATTTCTCCACAGAAACATTTAAATCGAAATTTGAAAGCAGATCATGCTACAACTATGGAAAGTATGGACACATTGCGTCTTATTGTCCTTATTATCAGACACCAAAGACGAAGGTTGAACATTATGACACTAAAGTAAGCTCTTCCAAAAGAAGATCCATGACTCCACCAAAAAGTGTCAGTGAAGCTATAGTTCAACCTATCAACCAGTCGTTTGTTTATCATAAACAGGCCTTTTATGGAAAGAGAAATCTATCCATGAATCTGATAATGAGAACAAGAAGACCATAGATCTTCCCTCACCCTCAAAAGGTCAATGGGTGGAATTTATGATGTGTTATGCCTCTGGGTCACCCAAGCCAGTTAAGGCTTGGGTCCCGAACCTCAACTAATGATTTTCATTGAATGTGTAGGGTGTTCGCTATAGTGCTGAAACAAATATTTGGATCGTAGATAGCGGAGCATCTAGGCGCATGACTGGAAACCGGCCACTCTTGTCAAATGTCAAACAAATTAAAGGAGGTCATGTTTCCTTCGCGGGAAATAAAGGAGGTTACATTACAGCTCAAAGGGAGATAGGGAACGAGAAAGTAAAGTTTGATAAGGTAAACTACGTTCAACAACTTTAGAACAACTTACT
The DNA here is from genome assembly GCA_018326385.1 of Flaveria bidentis. NCBI lineage: Eukaryota > Viridiplantae > Streptophyta > Magnoliopsida > Asterales > Asteraceae > Flaveria > Flaveria bidentis. The sequence goes on along the minus strand of BJCM01067358.1, from coordinate 12,679 downwards.
TTGGGTATCCCAAATTTATGACAAAAGTTTTAAGGTAGTTTTTGATAACAAAAAGTGCTATGTCCTCAAAAAGGACTATGTGATTCTGAAGGACCAAGTCTTAATGTTTGCCTTAAGATATAATGACCTTTATGTCTTGGATCTATCAAAGGCCTCCACAACGGATCATCAGGTACAGTTCTTCTTGTCCAAACCTACCGAGAAGGATTCAATCTCCTGGCATAGGAGAATGGGACACATCAATCCACGAAAGATGAATCACTTGATCCAGAATGATCTAGTGAGGGGAATAAATGTCAAAAACTTCCAACTCTCAGATTTTTGTGTCGCCTGCAAGAAAGGCAAATAGAAGAAGTATCATAAGGAAAAGAAGGTTCATTCCATTGAACTGCCTCCTGAGATTCTTCACATGGATCTGTTTGGTCCAGACAATACAAGAAGCATCGCAGGCGACTTGTACTTCTATGTAGTTACATATGAATACTCAATATTCTCTTGTGTGATGTTTCTGAAATCAAAATCAAAAACATTTGAGTCATTCAAAGAGCTAGTAACTACAGTGGAGTCTTTCTACAAAGAAAAAGGAATTGTGCACTAGTTCACTTTCGCCTACACTCCTTAGATGAATGGTGTTGCTGAGAGAAAGAATCGCAGCTTAACAGAGACAACACGGACAATGCTTGCAGACTCAAAGCTGCTTATCCAATTTTGGAATGAGGCAGTTGCCAATGCGTGTTACACGTTAAATTGAGTTCTGGTAGTTAAATGTCATGGCAAGATGTGTTACGAGTTACTTCAATGACGTAAACCAAATCTAGAGTATCTCGAACCGTTTGGCACACCGTGCACACTACTGAAGAAAAATCAGGAGGGAAAGTTTAGCGAGAAGGCTGAAGAAGGAATCTTTCTTGGATACAATATACTGAATAAGAGAGTCTACAACAACTCAACGGGCCAAGTAGAAGTGTGGTGTAATGTCGACGTTCAAAGATATACCACCCCTCCCGCTGGAAAAGGATCCGCTTTCTTTTTCGACTATGATGGATTTTTTAAGTCCTTCAACATCCATCTCTCCACCTCTGATGATGAATTAGCAACCAAAATGATGTTTGATGTCTTAAACACACCATCACAAGACATCATATCATCTGGTTCACAAGGTGAATCGTCTAACAAGTTAGGGGGAGCACACGAGTTAAGTGACTCCTCCTTTGAAGACAAAGCTGTGGAGAATGACCACAACAATCAGGAGGAACAGGTTCCCATTCCTGCAAGTCCACAAGCATCTAACATTGACGCCTATACATCTTCAGAACCTCAAACTCCTACTGCCTCAGATACAGAACCAAACGTTAATAATCTTGATTCTGAGGTAGTTGTTCCCACTACTCCTGGATCACGCCTAAATGTCTATCATTCTCTGGACAATTTCATTGGGGATGTCAGATCAGGAATTCAGACTAGAAATCAACTATATTCAGTTGATTAGGCCCCGGTAATGGAAAAAGGATACCTTCACGATGGTGCTTACCGTTGTTTTGTGTCTCAGTTTGAGCCAAAATACATTAGTGAAGCCTTAAATGATGAGGCATGGGTCAGTGCCATGCAAGAAGAACTTCTTCAGTTCAAGAAATTAGGTGTATGTACACTGGTTGATAGACCTAAAGGTGCTAAAGTCATTGGTACCAAATGGGTCTTGAAGTGTAAGAAAGATGATCAAGGTGTCATCATCAGGAATAAGGCTCAACTTGTAGTTCAAGGATTTCGACAAGTCGAGGGAATTGATTATAATGAGGTATTTGCACCTGTGGCGAGAATGGAAGCCATCCATATCTTCCTAGCCTATGCATCTTACATGAAGATTAAAGTCTATCAACTGGATGTAAAGAGTGCATTTCTTCATGATGAAATCCGGGAAACTGTGTATGTCAGTCAACCCGAAGGATTTGAGGATCCATATCATCAGGATAGAGTTTACAAACTAGATAAGGCTCTCTACGAGCTTCATTAACCCCCGAGAGCATGGTATGAGAAACTCTCAACTCACCTTGTGAAACACGGATTTCGTAGAGGTGTAATTGACTTCACATTGTTCATAAAAGAAAAGGATGGTGATTTGTTGCTTGTTTAGATTTATGTCAATGACATAATCTTCGGTTCCAAGAACGAAGATTTATGTAAAGAATTTGAAGCAATAATGAAGGTAGAATTTGAAATGAGTGCCATGGGAGAGATGAAGTTCTTTCTCGGGTTACAGGTGGATCAAACACCAAAGGGGATATTCCTACATTAGACCAAGTATGTAAGGGATATTCTCAGTCGGTTTGATATGGAGAATGCTTCCGCATTTGGGACTCCACTAGCTACAAACCATGATGTAGCACCCGAAGAGAATGGTGATGTGGTTGATGCCACCATGTACCAAGGAATGATTGGATCCCTCATGTACCTCACTGCCTCAAGACCTGATATCATGTACGCAATGTGTCTTTGTTCAAGATATCAGGCAAAACCAAAAGTAAACCATCTTATCGGAGTCAAGAGGATATTCCGTTATCTGAAGGGTACACCAACACTTGGATTGTGGTATCCTCATGACGATGACTTTGAGCTTACCGCGTACAGTGATTCAGATTATGGCGGTTGCAAGATGAACTACAAATCTACCTCAGTAGGGTGTCAATTCTTTGGGAGAAGATTAGTCACGTGGCAGTGTAAGAAGCAGACATCAGTTGCGTTGTCAACTTGTGAAGCTGAATATGTTGTTGCGGCAAACTGTTCTTCTCAAATCATCTAGTTTCAACAACAGATGCGGGACTATGGTTTGAAATTTTTCAACACCCCTATCTATGTTTATAATTCTATTGCAATAGCCGTTACTAAAAATCCTGTCCAACATCCTAAGACCAAACACATCGGCATAAAATTTCACTGTATACTTGATTGCTTTGAAAAGAATCTAATCGATGTTGTTAAAATAAATATGAATTTCAACACGTTGACCTCTATACAAAAGCATTTGATAAACCACGTTTTCTATACTTGTTAGAGGTCAACGGCGTTAAAAAGAAAAGTGATATAATTTCAGATGATGAACATGTCTAGTCCGCTATGTAAAGTTCATTTTTTAATTTTATTTTCTTTTATGTTGGTCTATTTTATTTTATTTACTTTTATTGTTGTTATTTCTTCGCCTATTAAAATCCTAAAAACGCAATTCTTTACGGTTTTAGAATTTTAAAGGGAAAATAGGTTAAGTCAGTAATTAAAAAAAGGGAGGAGGACAGGCTAGCTAACAAAAATGAGATCGGATCGTTGAAACTGATTCAATGACTATGGAAAATGATAGTACGTAGGATCAAAGCATTTGGGACTTTAAAAGATTAAATTAAATTAGATGCGAAATTCAAAGTATAAGTCTGAGAAGTCTGGACAATATAAAAGGAAAAATGATAGTACACTGACTACTACTAAGGTAATACAAAGAAAGTAGATCTAGAGGTTGTTAGACCACTACATGATGTGTCGGTAGATTCAACACAATAGATGATTAGACCTCATTGGTGAAGTCAATTTAAACTAAACTATTCAACTAATAGTGGGTTCCCATCTTATCACTTGTTAACACAATTAGTTATTTCCAATAAGGGGTGACGAGCAAATAAACACCACAAATGTGTGCGGATGACCACAAAAAGAGCAAAGCACGAAAAAAAATGAAAAATAAACGCAATCAAGTTGATAACCTATGTTGTTGGTGCGTTATGTGCAAAAGACAAAATAAATATGCTCTAACAAGAAGATAGGTTGTGTGCCTCTCTGCTGTGCGATGGCACTGACTTGAGGATAAGCATAACCTAGATATTCTAGAATTCATTGTTGTTTGCTGCCTCTCTGTTGTGCGGTGGCACTGACCTGAGGCTTGGCTTCTCTTTGAAAGCTCTAAGAATAGTCTTTTCTTGTCAAAATACCCATAGACCGCTCAAAAATCTCCTAAGGAATGTTGATTACCATATAAGCATGGGCTCCACAAATGTTGGTTGAAATAATAAAATTTAATCTATCACCAATTTGTGTCAAAATTCTGTGTATGGATTTAAGTGGATAATTATACTAACAATCAGTGTGGCTGTAATTCTTGAAAGTCCAAATCGACATGTGCATCTTGTAGTACCAGTATGATTTCCTAAAATTGCTAAATGACCCTCGATGAAAACAAGAATCAAGCATCAAATGATTTTGGAAACACGTCCTGAATGAATTGATTACCTGTATGATTCCATAATGAATCATTTCACTTATGATCAAAATAACTTGAAGCTGCTTGTTCTAGAAATAAATCTGGTAGATTTCTATCTTAGGATTTGCACTCCACATAAAATCACAAAAACAATTTTGTTTTGTAGGTTGATTTTGCTACTTTAAATTTTTTAGTCATTTTAGTTGTATTTGTGGGACTATGGCGTGGAATTCAATCTGGAATTTAATCGCCAAAAAGGGTCACGTCTGAGGTGATCAAACGTGTGTTCAAATGTCAAATGGGTGACGTCTGAGGTGACAAGATGTGTTTTGTTTAAAAGGATCACGACTGAGGTGATCAAAAGTTTTCAAAGTTAAACAGATCATGTCTGAGATGATCGAATGCTCAAAATATTTAATCAATAGTTAAAGGGGGTTAAATGTCAATTGATCTTAAATTCAAAATCATGAGTATGATCCATTCGCATGACTGGACCATGAGTATGGACCAATCGTACGATTGGACCATACTAATGCCATAGACAATCGAATGGAGCATGAGTATGAACCATTCACACAAATGGCTTACAAGATTGAAACCCAGTCGGCCGAATGAATGTGATCGACTGAACCAATCGCACGACTGAGATCCAATCGCACGACTGAGATCCAATCGCCCGAATGAAAAGAGCGAATGGGTCCAGACGCCCGATTGAAATCAGATTCAGTATAAATAGGACCACAGTCGATCGCAAAAACTCATCACTACTCATTCGCCCTAAAATCGCATAAAGTGCCGGTACTCTGCAAAAATTTCTTCAGACCTAATTTGCCACCTTATTTCGACATTCTGATGTATTCTAGTGTTTACACAGGTACAAAGCGGTGCTATCAAACCAAATTTCGGTTGATTTGAGCTCTAATTTATGACATTCGGCCCTAACTAGACCTGAGACTGAAATTGGACAAATAACCTAACTAAACTAAGTAAAATGATAAAATCAAGGTTATTAGGTGATTAGTAGAGTGATTGCGAGTCTAATGAACTAATACATGATGTCTAATTTGAAGATTTGGTCAAAATTCGAATTTCATTTGAACAGACAGTAGGTCAAGTGACTGGACACCCGGATGAACTCCAATCGCACGACTGAGCTGGCTGAATGACTCAGTCAACCGAATGAATAATACAAATGAGCTCATTCGGCCAACAAAACCAATCGCAGGCTCAGTCACCCAATTGAACTCAGTCGCATGTTTAGTCACCCGACTATATTCAGTCACCCGACTGTATTCAGTCGCATGTTAGGTCAACCGACTGAACTCAGTCGTATGGTTCAATCGCATGATTGAACCAGACTGACTTCAACTAGGTTAATTTGAACTGATTTTTGTTGTGTGGTGATCTAATGTTTATGTGTCTTGTATTACAGATCTATGGCTGATCGATGGACCATCAACCCCAAGCACAATATTTGTGCTCATCTGGACGCCACAACTCGGAATGCTGCCGAGTTTGCTGGCATCATAGCCTTCCTAAAGAGATGCAGGATCCACAGAGCTATATCTACAGCGTGCACCCCATACAGGTCTATACAGCAGGCCTTCTGGCAGGGTGCTGCGGTTGATTCGATCTCATGAGCCTTACTGCATTAGGAGTACTATTTTTGGACATGCTATAGAGGTGACTGCTGAAGATATCAGGCGAGTACTTGGTCTGGGTGACGATGCTGATCACCCAACCAGGCTACACCCTCTGACGGTGAGGGGGTGCTTTCTCTGTATGAAGTACTCTGGGGACATCAACACAGGGGTGCTGAACAAAAGAACCCTGTGTCCCCAGTTTAAGTACTTGGCACATGTGATACTAAAGTGCATGGCAACGAGGAGGGGTGGGTTTGATGACCTATCAGACCAGATTCAGAATTCCTACGTGGCACTGGTACTCAACCACCCCTTTAGTTTCCCCAGCATGATATTTTCCTACCTGATAGAGAACCTTGAGGCAAAGGGCAAAGAAGGATTCTGTATGTACCCCAGATTCTTGCAGATGATTATCGACGAGAAGCTGTTGGCCTTGCCTAAGGAGAGCCATGATGTTGTATCGCTTGAGATTATGGATGACACGACTTTGGGCTGCATGAAGGTCAACAAGGGGAAGCAAGTCAAGCCCCCTGTGAAGAGATTGTTCGGGCATCTAGCCCAGGAGGAGTACGTGGCACCTGCAAGTCGTAGGTGGCACCACGAGGAGAGTGATTCAGATGTGGAGCAGATTGCCCTCCCATCTGATGACTCCGATGACGATGATGGTGACACCAGTGGAGACTCTGGGCCCGCTTCTACTAGGGGCCCCACTACCCATGTTGCACCTCCACCACCTCCTCGTGGAGATACCACCACCGCCAGTTTCCATTAGGACTTCTGCCCTCCTGATGATGAAGAAGAGAGTGATGACGAGCCACTAACCAAGACAATGGGTAGTCGTGTGTTTGCTACAGAGCACGGGTTAGAGGCGGTTGGAGGACGCCAAGTTGCGTCTGGGGAGACCACTACTGATCCCACGCATACCCCAGACCAGCTCAGTGTCCCAGGGGGAGCATCCACCTCGAGGGGCTTGAGGAAGAAAAGGATGGCTCAGTCTCATGGGATAAAGTTGAAAAGAAGGAGGATGACTTTCATCACTACCACCACCATAACATCCACTACCACCATTCCACCCACTACCACAGCCACAGCCACCATCACCACTACCACTCTTCCACCTGCCACCACCACTACCACACCCACTCCACCACTTACCCACATCCCATCCACCACCATTACTACTCCCCAATCACCACCAACTCATATACCAACCCCAATATTCACCACTGCCACCACCACCACCACCACTACCCACCAAGCCGGACCATCATCCCACCCTACATATCACACAGGATCATCTCTACCCACCATTGGGGTAGAGGAACAGTTGTCAGCACTTAACCATATGGTGCTGAAGCTGTAGCTGCTGATGAAGAAAAGACTACCCAACTACGTCAAGTTATGGAGCGAATCGCTACCCAAGCTCAGCAGATCTCACAACAAGCTCAGCAAATCACCCAACTCTTCGAGCAAAATTTCCACTCAGCAAAGAGGATAGAGGAGTTGGAGGCATCAAACAAGACCATCATGCTCAAGCTCAAGGGATCCAAGGATGAGCATCTCAAGATAAGAGAAGGAGATGATGATGATGATGATGATAGTGATGATGATGAGGCAATTGAGAAAGAAGAGACAAGGGAAAGGCAGAATAGTGATGATGATGAAGAAGGAAATGCAGCTGCATCTACCTCAGCTCAAGGTCAAGAGAGACGTACAAAGAGAAATCAAGACCAAGGAGCCTCATCTTCTGCCCCTCCTACTGACGCGCTGACTATTAAGGGGAAAAGTAATGTTTAGATATTTATGAACTTGAAAACTTTGTAATTGAATTTTGGATTAATATTATGTAATTAATGTATATGTATATATTTGATGCTTATTGTTTTGATTATTATCTAATTGTTCATGTGTTACATGTTTTAAATCAAGCAGATCAAAATTTTCAAAGCGATGAATACGATGTTGATCCCCTTCAGCAGATCAAGACTCAACTCATAATGATTCTTGACCTGCAAGGGATAGTCAGGAGATCTGTGAGTTACACTCCTGAAGGAGAAATAATTCATGATCTCACTGATGAGCAATTGGCCAAAATGTTCCGACTGAATCCTGATGAGATCGTGAAAGATGCTCCTACAGTAAACATGGAAAGTGACGATGAGCTCAATGACGTAGACGAGATAGAAATTGATGATGTCACTACTGAACATTATCCAATGTATGCTGACAATAAGGGAAATGTCATTCCTAATTTGAGAGATACTCTTGTGAGTGATACTTTTGAAATTCTGGATAAAATGGAACAGGAGTCAGAGAAGAATATAGAGCAAGCCCAAGCCTTAGACGCCGATGTCAACATCAGAAAGGCTAAATGGGCAGCATGTTTTGCAGAAATCAGAGCCCAGCGCAGTGCTCCAAAGTCAAATGTCTACAGTAAACTCTATAAAGTGAAGAAGCATCACAAGGTGTCAGGCAAAATTATAGCGTGGGCCTATTTTGAAGATCTTAACATTTATGCTGTTAAAAGAGAGAAGGGGATCAAGTACTTTAGATTCCCACACGATGAAGACTTTTCTGGGTTTTAGCTTAACCAGCGAGCAAAATTGAAGTTGTTATATGCTGACCCTCGTAAGATGTCAGGCTGGTTTGAAGCTGGTTTGAAGCTGCTTTAAAGAGAGAGTACCACACCAGGTGGGTCAACTTCAAACCTCAACAACCAACAAGGTATATTAGAAGATCTAATGTTGATGCCATTACTAGAAAACCAAAAATAGTGCTGAAGTGGAGTCCTCCGCGCACGATGTCTAGAATCCCTCTACGGGAAATGCCACAGGACTTCACTTTACACTACAAGTGGTGGTACTACGATTGGAGAACAGGTGAGGTAGTCATAGTGTTGAACAAAAATGGTAGTATGGAAACTATCAGGGTGTTTGACCCCATGTGGCTCACTAATATGTTGGCTGATGATGTTTACACCTTATACAAGTGGCCACTGTTCTATGACGCGCAAGATATTGTACAAGCCCTCCAATTCCAAAACATGATTAGACTCTGCTTTGCATTTGAAATACATGCAGGAGTTACAAGAGAGGAGAAGTACAAGAAATATGAGGAGCTTAGGAATAATGTAAGACCAAAGATTAAACAAGATCCAAGGGGGAGTTTGTAGATACATGTGTACCTAGTTTATGAGCTAAATGTAAAATGTCTTTATTGTCTTACACATATGTAATAGAATAGGTACTTAATGAAATACAATATATGGTTGTGCTTATAATGTTTATTATTTCATTGATTAGTAGGTTAACGCTTATTAAACTAACTATATAGGTTTGTGATTGTTTACATAGTTCTTAGTTAATAATGATTGAGAAATATGGTTAAACTTAATCGTGTGAAGTTCTCATGTGAATGGCCCATGCTAATGGACCATATGCATGAGTCACTTCATGCTAATGAACTAGTCGCACGACTAAACCGGGAGACTAGATCAATTGCATGATTGGAACATGAGATTGAATCAGTTGCACGACTGAACACTCAGTCGTGTGAATGGATCAAACGCATGGCTCAATCGCATGACTTAACCATGCTAATGGTTTAGTCACACGAATGAGAAACCTTAACCTATAAATACCACTTAATTCGTGGAAAAACGGAACACTTTGAATACCTACGCACTAAATCGTACCCTAGCCGTCCAGAGACATCTAAGAACCTGTTTCAAGTTCCTTGTTCGCATTAGATCGATTACCAATCGTTCTTAACGTTTAGATTCAATCTACAATTGATTCTATGTGCGTTCTCACTATTGGATCGCCAATCAAATAGGATTCGGCACTATTTGATTCGGTATACACGTATATCTGTTAGTATTTCGTCCAGTACACAATCCTAACGAGTCCAGTACCAGCTTTATGCATGACGTAAGGGCAAAGCACATGACAATGGTACACCTGAATTTACCTTAGGTACTATGGCCAGGCTGCTGTGCGCCATGATGGAAGGTCTATGATAGACTTTGGCCCAGTACCAACTTTATGCATGACGGAATGGTAAATTTCATGGTGTTGACAGAATGAAAAGACGTAATGATGAACGAACGAATGATGAGGATAATAATGATATTATCTATGTGCACGTATGATGTGTGATCACATGTTAAAGTAAAGAATGGTTTAATGAATGTAAAGTATGTTTTTATGTTAAACTAGAACTCACTCAGCAATGTTGACTTTTGATGCATTTTCCAGTTGGCAGTTGAGCATTCCTGAGGATGGCGCGGGGCAGCTACTTGGCATTTGGATGGCATTCTTTTGTTAATATTTTTGCATTGTAATGCGAACAAATGAAATTGTGTAATGAATGTTGTTTTATGAGCGATGATTGGCCAGTTGTAAGCATCCCGGGAATGGGGCCTTACACAGCTACCGATTCCTTTAGTGAAATGATATTCTTATTCAGAAAATATTATTGAGCTCTAATTGCTTTTAGTTCCACAACTTCTTAGTCAACAGAAATTTGGCCTTCAATTTCAATGACTCGATTTCAATTTCCTCTTCAGCAGTCATATGTCTTTTACCTTTGTTAGAGGTAGAGATTGCAATAGGTCTGACCTCTGAAAGTCTAATGGTTACACGTGATGCTTCATCGGCTTACTTGGGATCATCGGTAGTTTTATGACCTCTCTCAGCATCCTAAGTGACTTCTGGGCCATCATTTTTCACATTCACCTCAAAGTGAACTTGGATTTTAGCTTTAACCTCTGGTTGAGAAAATATCACCTCACCTGATATTTTGAGTTCAGACTCAGATGTGTCCTTTTTTTGCTTATGAAGTTGGGCTGGTTTAGCTTCAAGAGTCACCCCATGCCTTTCTATGTCATATTTCATGGTCTAGGTGCCTCTTGTGTAAACCATTATTCTATGTGAAGATTCATGTGCTGAAGAAGCCTTTTGTCTAGTATTTTTGGCAATTACATTAGCAGCTGATTTGTTCATCATTTCTACAACTTCCAATAGCACTTTTAGCAATGGTGCTTCTTCTTTAAAAAATTCCTTGGGTGAGGCTTCGAGTCCAAGCACAAGCTCTCTCTTTGATGATTCCTCATCAGATCTCTTTTTTCTAAGAGAAAGTAAGGGAGAAGTGATGGATCTTTTTATCATTTCCATTCTCCTTTCCCATGTTAAATGATATGTGTAACCTATGTGTGTGTGTGTGTATATATATATATATATATGTGTGTGTGTTTGTGTGTGTGTGTGTATGTGATATGAAATTTCATGCATTTTTTAAATTTTATAGAAATGATTATCACCTCTAGATTAATTACACATAATAGGGAAGTGCAACTATCGTATAGTAGTATAGCTTGAGGTAAGAACCGAGTGTCGATTCGTGGACATAATGGCTCCGAATACTATATCATCATCATTATTAACCAATCATTTGAGTCTGGATTTGTAAATATTATAACTAGCCAACACTATTAGCAAATTAAACTATTTTTTTAAGGAAGTAAAGACGAAGATACACAATCAATAAAAGATACCACTTGGTCTTTGAATCCACTTACCATAGAATTAACAACTACCACAAACTCGAGGTAAGAGCAATTTTTGCACTTGATACATAGAAGTAGCCTTAACCTCCATCAAGGATATCCAGACATATAATAATTCAAAAAGCTAGAATGGTAAAAACACTATAGCCTCATAAAGTTATGCCATGAAGAACTACTATACAATTATGTCAATGTTAAAGATGAATTAGACTGTAGTTAGGGTTACATAATTCCACAAAATTTTTGGAAGGTTAGCATGATAAACACATGACAACCACCTCAACTTACATAAAATAGACAAAAAGAAAACTACTCTTTAACTTATGAACATCAAACCATGATTACAAAATCAACTAATAACCAATGACAGGAGAGATTCGTGACATATACCATGGTTTTCTCAAACATAAGAATACCATTTACCCAATTTTACTAAACCTCCAACCTTCATTCACGATTCCTAGTCAAATTTCATAAAATTACATACAAAAGATGCGATCATATGCATAAATCTTGTAAAAACATAAGGTTTTTCAACATAACATGCTTACAACACCCACAAGGTTAAACATTTCATCAGACTAGAAAAATACACAAAATTATTAAAGAATAATCAAGTTTCATCATGGCATTAAAATAAACAACACCAAGAATCATGTACAAGTTGTTAAATCATGCTAAGTTTCATCTAATCCAAGTGATAATAAGAGTTTAGCCCATAAGGATTACATAAAAACACACCCAAACTCAAGAACATGGAAGAATTCATAGTATATCTAGAGAAATTCAAACCAATTTTGAGGGGAAATGGTTTGAATGATGTTAGATACTTCTTGAGAGTGTGAAATCTTCAATCTTTGCCTTTAAAACTCTCAAAAACTCTTAAGAAATGCTCAAAAATAACTAGGGGTTTGAGGGAAGCTACTTAGTTGGGGGAACCTAGGGATTGAAAGGAAATAAAAATTATGATGAAATATGGTGTATAAGGGTTATAAACTTGTTTTCTGCCGTAATATGGTCATATATGAAGTGACATGACCATATTCAGTTTCTAAAATGAATTATTTAGAGTTAAACAACTTATATGGGCATATTCAGCTTCAATATGGTCATATAATAAGCATTTTTCCTCTTAAGCTTCTTTAAATATTGAGTTTTCTTCAAAAAAAATCATTGAAGTTTATCTAATAACAACAAAAATCAAATAAAAAACAAATAAGTGTTTAAATT
>BJCM01067356.1:0-19925 GCA_018326385.1 Flaveria bidentis | reverse complement strand
ATGCATGGGCGCATGCATGTGCGCATGCATGTGCGCATGCATGTGCGCATGCATGTGCGCATGCATGGGCGCATGCATGTGCGCATGCATGGGCGCATGCATGTGCGCATGCATGTGCGCATGCATGTGCGCATGCATGTGCGCATGCATGTGTGCATGCATGTGTGCATGCATGTGTGTATGCATGCATGCATTGCATGCATGCATTGCATGCTTGCATGCATGTGTGCATGCATGTGTGCATGCATGTGTGCATGCATGGGTGTATGCATGTGTGTATGCATGTCTGCATGCATGTGTGCATGCATGTGCGCATGCATGGGCGCATGCATGTGCGCATGCATGTGCGCATGCATGTGCGCATGCATGTGCGCATGCATGTGCGCATGCATGTGCCCATGCATGTGCGCATGCATGTGCGCATGCATGTGCGCATGCATGTGCGCATGCATGGGCGCATGCATGTGCGCATGCATGTGCGCATGCATGTGCGCATGCATGGATGCATGCATGTATGCATGCATGTAGGCATGCATGTATGCATGCATGTATGCATGCATGTATGCATGCATGTATGCATGCATCTATGCATGCATGTATGTATGCATGTATGTATGCATGTATGTATGCATGTATGTGTGCATGTATGTATGTATGTATGTATGTATGTATGTATGTATGTATGTATGTATGTATGCCTATGTATGTATGTATGTATGTATGTATATATGCATGCATGCATGCATGTATGTATGTATGTATGTATGTATGTGTGTGTATGTATGTGTGTGTGTATGTGTGTGTGTATGTATGTGTGTATGTGTGTGTGTATGTATGGATGTATGTATGTAAACTTGTTTACATATACATAAACATGTAAACATATATGTAATACTATTTAGAAATACTTAAGCATATATATAAACATATTTACATATGCAGAAGCATTTATGCTGATCTTTTTTAAATAAATGTAAGCGTATATGTATAGATGTGTATATATATGTAAGCATATATGCGGACATCTCTATATATATGTATGCTTGAATTGCAATCTATCGGACATACCCATGAAATATTTAATTAATTACATTATCTATTAATAAATTACATATTTATTATGGTGGGCATTAACCATTTATTAATCTTAACTAGTAGTTTCAAGTGGAGCTTTATATACTTATCACACCCTGAAAATCCATGTTTGGGTTTTACCACGAGGCATGTGAACAAACCAGGATCATAGTCACCAGTTACTCGGAATGACACTATATGTCACATTTTAAACAAAACCAAATAGAGTTCAAAACTAGAACACCATACGGAAGCGTTTAGTAATTAAAACAAACCCAAATTATAAAAATGCATATTTGGCAAAACACGCACCAACTCAACAATTTAAAATCCATAAATGACAACCAACAGTAATGTCTTTTAAATAGAGTCTTAGGATGCATGATGGACCCGTGTGGTGCTCCTAATGACAAGCAGAGTTAACGACTGGAGAATAGCATACTAAAAATGTCAATACAGTGGTTGGTGAGTTCAAGAGTTTTCATTTAATGTAATAAATAACATTTGCATAACATAAGAAGTGCATTGAAATAAGATAGCTAGTCTATATTCACAAGTAATAACCATAGTGATTTTGCGATCAAAGCTAACTGTGTTTCGTTTGTTGCCTCCCGACACGACTTACTAGGTCGTGACGTTTGTATTTAGGACAAAATTACACCTGTTTGACCTTGAGTCGCATAGGTGGGGCTCGTCAGACCCAGTAGTACTACCCCAGATTTCCCGCTAGTTACTATTATTAACGATCTGAAAGTGTGAGGACTTTCAAGGTATTAAGCACTATGTTAAAACATACACAACTTATAATAATAAAATAGCATTTGAGTACAAATATGCTACCTCCCCCAGAAGAAAGTTTATAAAATAAAGGGGCAAGAACTCACCTCGTGTGCTAAGATAATGAATAAAGAGACTGGTGATTAGTGCAAAGACAACCCTTCAAAGGTTACCTAGAACATACAAGTACATAAGTACGTGTACACAAAAAACTTAACAACCCTAGGTGCTCAATAAACACATTGACCGAACCGCTTGACCCATTGGTGACATATTAATTGAAATATTGTTTAATCATGCATATCAACTTAACATACATGAATATCATACCTATTAATCATGTGTATCACATAATCAACCCATGTTCTACCAATGTCATCATACTACATTAGATTATTATACAACTAATGTGAATCTCAAACAATCAACGTGCTCAACAATAAGCAAGTTCAATCCCAAACATGATTCCCTAATCACTCACCATAATCCATCATTGTGTATAATAATAAAGAACCTAAATTCCCTAAATGATCAATCAAGTATCCATACAACCCAATTAACACATTCCACCACATTAGACATCATCAACAAGCATTCTAACATGATCCTGATATCATGAACATATCTAATTCACCATATCCAACGTTCCTCACAAATAAAGTTTCTCTTTTGGGAATATAACACCCAAAATCAATCTAACATCAAAATTCATTCAAGAATTCATCAAATTTATACCTAATAAAGTTCATAACTATCATCTAGGCATGACCAACATCACCAATTCATCATAATTCACAAACCTCTTATCCAAAAGTTTCTACTTATAGCAAGGTATGAAAAACTACTAGATTTCATGATCTTTCTTGCACAATCCATGTAAACTAACATCAAAGCAATACAACTAACATCATACAATCATCAAATTATGATCAGATCACAAAATAATACATTTCATATGAATAAAGTTTCCTTTTCAGGAAAGTCATATCCAAAATCTATATTTTCATCAAATTCAATCTCAAATTCATCAATAACATCCCTAATCTAGTTCATAGCAATCATAACAATCCATCTAACATATGCTAATCATCAAAACATGAATTCCATGAAAAAAAAAGTTTCTTCTTTAGGCAATGTATGAACTAGATGATCAAACCATGGATTTCTTGCATAATCAACATAATCTAGCATTCAAAGAACCTAACTAACATCATATCAACATTTAACAATCATAAATTTCATATTCTCATACATAATTTCGAACTAGGGTTCATCATGAATCAAAACTATGAAAACTTGATGAAATCTAACCTTTAAACGGGTAGAAATCAAGAATTAGACTTGCTAACACCTTGCAACCACTTGGAACTAATCAAAATTGACTTGTATGTGCTTGTTCTTGCTCAATTTCGAAAATAGTGAGGGGTTTGGGGTTGCTTGTGGCCGAAATTGGGTTGTGGGAGGCTAGGGTTGGGATTTTTCAACTTAACATAAATAGATTTTTGGATATAAACCCCCCTTTTAACAAACTTTTTTTAAAAGTTAATATCTTTAACATTTTTTTAAAAATTTTAACTACAAATTACAAGTATTATTAATCAATAATCATAATGACAAACATTTACAACAAGTCACACAGCATATAAAATATATATAACATGTTATCGCGTAAAATTCACAAAATAAATGTTTAAAATTCTATAAATTCATAAATCACATAATCACAACTAATAATCAACATTATTAATTACATTATTGTTGTTTATCTTAAATTATTATTATTGAGTCAACAACGTTCAACGAAAACTAGTGTGTGCTCACGACACGTGTATGCAAGACCTAACGGAACTAATGAAATTTGATAACGGAAAATTACCGGATGTCATAATACTAAACCCTCAATACACATACAAAAAAACAAAACCATCAAACTAAATTTTTATATATGTTTTACTTTCACACCATCTACATAAACAAGTGTTTATAATATAATCTACATATACGTATGTTATATATATAAACGTACAACCAAACGTAATGAACAATGATTTGTAAGTATATATGCATTTGGTACCACTTTATGCCTCCTTTTGTGTGTGTTGTTTCTTTTGAGCATTGTCATTATTTTTTTGGTACCTTTAAAAAGTGTTTTGTTCCGATTCTACCGACAGTGATGGAGTCATTGGCTGGCCAACCTGGCTTCACCATTGATGTTTAATGTGGCGATGGTGGTGGTACTACCATTTTATGGCCCTCGATTATCATCTAATATGTGGTTTATGATGGTGGTGATGCGACTAGAGCCAATTGCCACTCTGCATCCCCATTCTAGTTAAGGTGATGTCAGTGGTTGTCTTTTAGTCGTTCAAGATGGCAACGGTGGTGGTATGTCCATGTTTGTGGACTGTTTGTTTCCCCCTCTCTCTGGTTCCCTTTTCCTTGGCCAGTTGGAACTTTACGGAATTTAGAGTTGCCCCTCTTGATGGTGCTCTAGATCGAACTTATTTTGGGGTCTGGTGTAACTAATGTTGGTGAATTCGATGATAGTGAACAAATCTTCACTTAAGATATGTTAGCTTCTTGTCTGTCCATTACTTTATTTTGTCGTTATGTCGATGATGATGATCCTCAACTCATTTAAGACCTTTCTAAACATGTAATCTTAAACATAATTTGTTTTGCTTCTTGTCTTGGATGGATGAGATCATATTTTGGTAAATAGTTAAAACAAATATGCCACCCCCGTGATGCAATGTTGATAGGTTAACCTATAATCTAAAAATGATGTTTTGATTAACTTGTAAGGCCCAACTAGTTGATGATAATGAACTTGAGAATTTCCATGTAGGACCCTAATCGTTTTTGTGGCTAGCATTCGAGCCATGATGGTGACTCTGCTCGAATGAAATCTCACTGTCACCGAGAATAGAATAATTTGATTAATACTAATGTTTCAATTTTTTGCATCTTTTTTGATAAGGTTTGTTTGTTTTTAGGGTTTGGTAGTTCAAAGGCTATGATGATATACAAAAATTAATGTTGGTTTTTTTCTATGCATCAACAACCTGGACATTAGTTTTATGCCTTATTGTACTTATTAGTTTGTTAATATTATGACTTTAAGGTTATGGATTACATTCATAATTAGGAACCCATTCTATTTGTGTTCCATACTTGATTCATTTGAGTTGACATCAATTTGGGTTCAGCTTAATGCTTGTAACTAAATTTTAATGAACTGGTATTTAATTTTTAATATATATGTTCATTTCATATCAAAATTCCACATATCCCTTGGTGGATAAGTACGACGACTTAGCAATAGTAGTGCGGAACTGAAAAGAAACGACCTTCACCAATTTCAATTGAAGTGTGTACATATTTGATTTTTAACTTCCCAAATGCTGATTTATACACAATTTATATAGTTTTGACTATGACTTGTTTGAAGCCATGATGATAAAAACATAAAAACATAATATTTAAATCATGTGCGTATATCTAAGCCTCATCCCCATCCATCACATGTGCAATGCGCATCGAGAGAAAACATTAGTTTTTTTTTAATTTAAGATATATAAGCAAATATTAAAATAATAATAACAATTGTTACGTTTATCTCATTTTTTTTATTTTTATATATGTTAATATAACATAAAATTGTTGTCAAGTTTTATGTTCTGCCTAAATCTCCACAAGTAGAGACACGTACATACACACAAACATGTCTCTACTATATTATACGTACGAGTTAGGAATAATATGATTCCTGAAATGATTGTTGATTTATCATGATCGTTGGGTTTTCACTAATCATTCATAACTTTAAATAAGTTGTTTAATTGAGAAAATTGTATTTGTAGGTTTCTTTGATTTTGATGATTGAAAATTTATAAAATTCTATTGAGTCACTAATTATGTTTCTATTTTCAAATGTGATGATTGCGACCGATTGTAATGTTAAAAAAGAAAACAACATGACATTAATGCATCAAATCTCTCACGAAGTAATGTTGTCCTCAATGAAGTACTCCACTAAAAAAGATAAAAATTATTTGAGGAACCATTTCTAATGGACATAAGTTTTTCGGTGGGTATCTTTCTTTTGATGTAATAAGCCTTGGAAAATTATTATGTCAAAAAATCTATATTGCTTTCAGATGGAATTAATACAACCGTAGAAATGATTTAGAGAACAATATTGAGACTTAACGTAACTCTCCATTGTATTTATTTATTTAATTTAAAGAAAGTTTGAATTTCCTCAGAATTTCTGTAAAGCCTCGTTCCCGGAACGCTCGCAGCTGGTCAATCATCGTGCATAAAGCATATAATTTACATAAATTGTACTAAAATATTGCAGCGGAATCATTTTAGACAACTATTTCATTTCTCAGGAATAATCGCTTTTGCAAAATAATACAACATTCATTAAAAAATATCACTTGTTCGTATTACAATGCAAAAACATTATCGCAACATAAAATGGATGTCATTCAAAACAAGCCAAGTAGCCACCTCGTGCCATCCTCAGCAACATCTACATGCCAACTAGAAACACATAAAAGTCAGTATTGCTGAGTGAGCTATAGTTTTACAAAAACATTATATTACCTTCATTCATTAAAACATTTTTTTACTATCGCACATGATCACACATCATACGTACATCAAGGTAATAATTATTATCTTCATCATCCTTCGTTTCATACATTTCACACATTTCGTATTTATCGCACTTTTCGTACATTTATTATCTTTTCACTTCTATCTAGGTCATGTCGTAAGCACAAAGCTATATCATCTAGGGTTAAGTGACAAGAACCTCATATCGCACGTATGGAGTAGTCACATAGACTAACTCCCCTTGTGTGTGAACCCTTAAGGGTTAGCCAAGATCGCACGCTCTAAACACACAGTTGAGCTAACAACTCTCAATGAGTTGTGAACCTTCTTTCATTTGCTTTCAAGACTTTTCATGCATTCATTATGTTCCACTTTCATTATCTTAAATCTTTCAATTCGTTAAGATAATACTTAATGTTCATTATCATAATCACACCACGTAAAGTCATATCATTATATGTAATAAGGAATATAAGGAAACACATCATTCATCATCATCATAAGCATAGCATCAATCACACATCATCATTCATGCCACATCATACATCACCAATCATATCATCTATGACCTCAAAAAGTCAACTTACATTACCCTCGGGAAGCTCCTAAGTTAAGCCTACATTTTACATTTCCCCAAAATTCAGAAAAATATTCTAAGTCTTAGGCGCATGGGCACTGTGCAAGCGCATGGCCTTTCAGGCGCATGGAGAGCACTTAAGCGCATGGGAATCTTCTAGGCACATGGGCACTATTAGGCCGTATGGTCAACACTTAGGCGTCTGGGCACTATGCAGGCGCATGAGTGCTTGTGCACATGGGCTTTCTGGGTGTCTGGACACTTAGTAAATTTTAGCCTAATCTTAGGCGCATGGACACTATTTGGGCGTATAGGGTTTCAGGCGTCTAGAAGACACATAGGAAAATTCACCCGTTGGGCGCATGGGCCACTATTTAGGCGCATAGGCCACTATTTAGGCGCATGGGCAACCAAATTACACTAAACAACATATTTCAGTCCCCAATCCATCATCTAACATGTTCTAAGCTTAACACTAACATTCTAAGCCTCAAAACAAGAACATAGCATAATGATAACATCATAAATCACCCAACATCAAAACCCACCCGTATACACACATACACACACATACACACACACACAGGTGTAACACCCAATTAAATAAAAACCTTGATTCATGCATTTCCAGCCCTAAAATCATGTAAAACCAGTAAAAAGGGGGTTCTAGAACTCACCTTATGCAACTTTCGGATGAACTTCCTGAAACCCGAATGCACTTTGAGTTCAAGCACTGAAAAACCCACCAAAACACACAACCAAACACATACAAACACACAATCAAGGCATAGGCTGGTTAAGAACATCACAAAACCAAGAATTCTTACCTGAATTCAAACTTCTTCTTCTCTTGTCTTCAAAACCTGAAATTTTGCACTTTCTCTATCACAACCTCAAAATCCACATGCGGAGTTTTACCGCAAGGCATGTGAACAAACCAGGATCATAGTCACTAGTTACTCGAAATGACACTATGTGCCACATTTAAAACAAACCAACCAAAGTTTAAAAGGTTAAACCCAAGCGGAAACGTTTTGTAAATAAGACAAAACCCAAAGTATATAAATGCATAATATGGCAAACACACACAATCCCAATGTTTAAAACCCATACATAAAAGACAAACAAATGTGTCCATGAAATAAAGTCTTAGGATGCATGTTGGACCCGTGTTGTGCTCCTAATAGCAAGTTGAGTTGACGACTTGAGAATAGCATACTAAAAATGTCAACACAGTGGTTGGTGAGTTCAAGAGTTTGCATTTATCATAAATATTAACAATTGTATAGCATAAGAAGTGTATTGAATAATATAGCTAGTCTATATTCACAAGTAATAAACATAGTGATTTCACGATCGAAGCTGACTGTGTTGCGTTTGTTACCTCCCATCACGACTTACCAGGTCGTGACGATGTTTGTGTTTAGGACAATATTGCACCCGTTTGACCTCGAGTCGCACAGGTTAGGCTCGGCACACCCAATAGTACTACCCAATATTTCCTGCTAGTTACCATTATTAACGATCCGAAAGTGTGAGGACTTTCAAGGTATTAAGCATTATGTTAATACATACACAACTTATAATAATAAATTAGCGTTTGAGTACAACTATGCTACTTCCCCCAGAAGAGAGTTTATAAAAATAGAGGGGCATGAACTCACCTGGTGTATAATGATAATGAATAAAAAGACTCGTGATAGGTGCAAAGATAACCCTTCAAAGGTTACCTAGATCACACAAGTACATAAGTACGTGTACACGGAAAACTTAACAACCCTAGGTTAACCTAGTTGACCCGTTTGACCCGTTAGTGACATATTAGATGAAATATTGTTTAATCATATAAGATAACTTAACATACAAGAGTATCATGCAATTTACCCATACGTATCACATTATCAACCTAGGTTCTTCCTAAGTCATCAAGCCACATTAGATCATCATACACTCATGCAAATCTCAAATAATCATCATGCTCAAATATTATAAATACATCACATCAAACAATTCACACGTGAAGTCTAATCATGCACTACATGCCATGTGAAGTCACCCACGACCTCACATCGTAAACCATGCCAATCCTATCAAGTAGGGGCCTCGGATTTGCATTCATGTATGACAATCATAACCACATTACTAGCATATATAATGACAACCAAATTTCAAACCCAATCATTATCTCCTAATCACTAACCATAATTCATCATCATGTATGATCATCAAAATCTATATTTCATACATGATCAACCAAGCATCCATACAACTCAATTACACCTTCTAACATAACAAACATCATCCATAATCATTCTAACATGATCTTAACATCACAAGCATGCCCAAATAATCACATCCAAAGTTCTACAAAAATAAAGTTTCCCTTTTGGGAAAGTACTACCCAAAAGTGATCTAGCATCCAATTTAATCATAATTTTAACAATTATATACCTAATCAAGTTCATAGCATTCATTCTAACATGCTAATCACCTCCAAAACATCCAAATTCCCAAACATCATACACTAAAGTTTCTACTCTTACTAAGTCATGATCAACATCACAATTTCATGGATTTTCTTGTACAATTCAATTAAACTAACATCTAAGCATCACATCTAACATCTTAGTATCATCAAATCATGAATTCCAAGAACAAAAAGTTTCCTCTTATGGCAATGTACGAACTAGATGATCAAACCCTAGATTTCTTGCACAATTAACATAATCTAGAATTCATACAACCTAACTAACATCATATAATCATCATACAATCATCAACTTCATATAATCATCATCAACTTCGAAATTTGGGTTCATCTACATCAAAAACTATGATAAACATAATAAAACATACCTTTAAACGTGTAGAATCAAGAATTGGACTTGTAAAACACCTTGTAACACTTGGAGTCAACCAAAATCAACTTGTTTATGTGTGTTATTGATCAATTTCGCAAGAATGATGGTGATGGGGGCTGTTTTCGGCTACAAGGGTATGGGGGCTAGGGTTGGGGTTTTGTGAAACTTAACTAAATTAGAAATTTACCCTTAAACCCTCCTTTAATTATGTTTTATAAAATTTAACCTTTGTCGCATTTTTTAATAACTTTTAACTAAAAATCACCAGTATTATTAACCAATAATAATAATCTTAGACATTTACAATAAGTCACACAACACACGAAATATATATTACACGTTGTCACATTATCGCATAAAATTTATAAAACAAACATTTAAAATTCTATAAAATCATGAACCACATAATTACAACTAATAATCAATATTATTAATTAGATTATTATTGTTTATCATAGATTATTATTATTAAGTCACCAACGTTCAACGACAACTAGTGTGTGCTCACGACACGTGTATGCAAGACTTAACGGAACTAACGGAGTTTGGTAACAGAAAATTACCGGATGTCACATTATCCCCATGTTGGAAGAATTTTCGTCCCGAAAATTGCGTTACATGGTTATGTTACATCCCTGGTTTACTGCATTGGCATATGAAATCGAGTGAGTTATCATATCATCCCCATGTTGAAATAAATTTCGTCCCGAAATTTACTCGGTACCTTCTCCGATTCGTGCCATCGTTTCGAACAGATGAGGATACTTGAGCTTCATCTGATCCTCGCGTTCCCACGTGAATTCTGGTCTATGTTTTGAGTTCCAACGAACTTTGACTATAGGTATCTTGCTTTGCTTAAGAGTCTTGACCTCACGATCCATTACTTCAACGGACTCTTCCACAAAGCGTAATTGATCATCTACTTGTACTTCCTCGAGTGGTACAATTAGTGTCTCGTTAGATAGGCACTTCTTCAGATTTGAAACGTGAAATACATTATGAACACCACTAAGTGACTCAGGCAAGTTTAGTCGATATGCCACCGGACCTATTCTTTCTAGAATCTCAAAGGTCCAACATATCTTGGATTAAGCTTGCCTCTCTTGCCAAACCAAATTATACCCTTCCACGGTGAAACATTCAACAAGACTTTGTCACTGATTTCAAACTCCAAAGGTTTCCGTCGTTTTTCTGCGTAACTCTTCTGTCTATCTCGCACCGCAGCCATGCGGTTTCGTATCTGCACTATCTTCTCTGTGGTCTCATGTAGCAATTCAGGACCAATCAATTGACTATCACCAACTTCCACCCAAAAAACTGGTGATCTACACTTTCGCCCATATAATGCCTCAAATGGTGTTGCCTTGATGCTAGTATGATAACTATTGTTGTAAGAAAACTCAACCAATGGTAAATGAGCTTCCCAATTATTCCCAAAGTCGATCACACAAGCACGCAACATGTTATCCAAAGTTTGAATGGTGCGTTCACTCTGACCATCAGTCTGTGGATGGTAGGCACTGCTCGTGTCCAGATGGGTACCCAAAGATTTCTGTAATGATAGCCAGAAATGTGACGTAAAACAAACATCACGATTAGATATAATCGAGATCGGTACGCCATGCCTTGACACTACTTCCTTCAAGTAAATTCGCGTTAAGCTGTCCATTTTATCAGTCTCCTTGATCACCAAGAAGTGAGCTGAATTAGTGAGTCGGTCCATGATCACCCATATCGTGTCACAACCACTAGGAGTTCTGGGGAACTTAGTAATGAAGTACATGGAGATTTGTTCCTACTTCCACAAGGGGATTTCAGGTTGTTGCAGTAACCTAGATGGTTTCTAGTATTCCACTTTAACCTTAGAACATGTCAGGCATTTGCTCACCTATGTAGCTACATCTGCTTTCAAGTTAGGCCACTATAATGCGCCTTTAAGTCATGATACATCTTGTCAGAGCCAGGATGTATGGAATACTTAGAATTGTGTGGTTCACTCATAACCAAGTCTCTTAGATTCCCATATAAAGGTGCCCAAAGTCTATCCATGAAATATCGTATTCCATCGGTTTTGACTTCTAACTATTTATCCATCCTGCGTAAAGATTCGGATTTAAGGTTCTCACCTTTCAAGGCTTTCATCTGGGCTCCCTTAATTTGATTAGGCAAGTGAGTGCTAATCGTCAATTATAGGGCATGCACTACATTCGCCTTTCCCGGGTGGTATTTAATGGCACAGTCATAATTGTTTAATAATTCCACCAAGCATCGTTGCCACATGTTAAGCTCTTTCTACTTAAATATATGTTGAAGACTCTTATGATCAGTGTAAACTATGCACTTGGTACAGTACAAGTAGTGTCTCCACATCTTCAAGGAAAAGACCACTACTCCTAACTCCAAGTCATGAGTAGTGTAGTTCTTTTCATGTACCTTCCGTTGTCGCGAGGCATATGCTATTACTTTGTCATGTTGCATCAGGACACAACCAAGTCCTAGGATAGAAGCATCACAGTAAACCACAAAACCCTCACTTCCTTCAGGTAATGCTAATATTGGTGCACCACAAAGTTTCTGCTTCAACAACTGAAAAGCAGCTTCCTGACTCTCACCTTATTCTAGGTTCTTCCTTTATGGGTCAAAGCTGTGAGAGGTTGAGAGATCTTAGAGAATCTCTCAATGAAACATTGATAGTATCCTGCCAGACTAAGAAATTGCATTGTCTCACTTGGCGTCTTGGGTACCAACCAATTCCTTATCGCCTCAATCTTTACGGGATCCACATGTATTCCCTTCTCATTAATAATGTGACCCAAAAATTGCACCTCACGAATCCAGAAGTCACACTTAGAAAAATTGGCGTACAACTGTTCCTTCTAAGTAGCTCCAAGATTAAATGTAGGTGTTCCTCCTTGGTCCTAGAATAAATCAATATGTCATCAATAAACACAATAACAAACTGATCAAGATAGGGTTTGCACACACGGTTCATGAGATCCATGAACACTGCTAGTGCGTTTGTCAACCCAAAAGGCATGACCAAGAACTCGTAATGACCATAACAAGTACGAAATGCAGTTTTAGAGATGTTTTTCTCACGAATTATTAGTTGATGATATCTAGACCTCAAATCAATCTTCGAATAATAACTTGATCCCTAAAGCTGATCAAATAGATCATTGATACGAGGTAAAGGGTATCGGTTCTTGACATGACCTTGTTTAATTCTTTGTAGTCGATGCACATCCGGAATGTACCATCTTTCTTCTTAACAAAGAGAACATGTGCTCCCCACAGTGACGAGCTCGATCGAATAAACCCTTTATCCAACAGCTCCTGGAGTTGCATAGATAATTCCTACAATTCGTTCGGTGCTAACCGGTAAGGTGCTCTCATAATCGGAGCTGCTCCGAGAGTGAAATCGATCTGAAACTCGACTTGACGATGTGGTGGTAGTCTAGGCAGGTCCTCTAGAAACACCTCTGGAAAGTCACGAACCACTGGAATGTCTTCAATCTTCTTTTCCTCTTGTTGCTGGTTAGAGACGAGAGCTAATATGGCCAAGTGGCCCTTACGTAACCACTTCTGAGCCTTCATGAATGATATGATGCCTATCATAACACCACTCTTCTCGCCCTTAACCAAAAGCATTTCCCCATCTACCACAGGAATACGAATGACCTTCTCATGAAAAATCACCTCGGCCTGCTTCTGTGACAGCAAATCCATGCCTACGACCACCTCAAAACTTCCTAGAGTAACGGGCATAAGGTCAATGTCAAAGGTATGACCAGCGAGTTCTATCTTGCAATTCTTAAGGATATGCGTAACAGAGATTTGCTTACCATCAGCCAACTCTAAAACATACTTAGACACCAAGACAGAGGGCATATCACTTAAGAAGCTACAAAACTTAGTAGAGATAAAACTCCTATCGACTCTAGTGTCAAACAGTACAGAAGCAAAACAACCATTAACAGGAAATTTACCAGTAACAGTAGTAGGATCATTTAGAGCTTCACCTGAACCCATAAGAAAGGCTTTCACTTTGGCTCCACCTTTGTTGCTTCCATTGTTGTCACCATTACCACCGTTGTTGTTATTGGCACCATTTTCGTTGCCATTCCTATTTCTTTTCAGTTGAGGATAGTTTTTCTTGAAATGCCCTTCCTTTCCACACTCAAAGCAACACTGTGGTGTTTCATGGGGCTGCTAAGGTTGTTGAGGTTGTTTAGGCTATTGAGGTTTCTTTATCAGTTCTCCACGACAATTTTTTTTCGTGTGTCCAACCTTCCTACAACGCTGGCATCGAAAACTATCACACCTGCCAGTGTGGTGGTAGTTGCACCGATTGCACCTTGGATTTTTTCCCATGTATCCACTTGGTCCTTGAGATGATGAAGATGATTGGTTGAAGTTGCGATTGTTATCAAACCATCTATGTTGTTGATGTTGTTGATGTTGATGTTGTTGGGGTTGATTGCCAGATGACAATCCCTTTCTAGCATTGTTTTCCCACTTGCGTTTGTTGTCGGGCACGCTTACCACAACGCCCCGCTTGGGTAACTTCCCTTGCTCCACGGCTTGGTCAGTGAGCCTGTGAGCCAGTCGTATCACCTGTTGAATAGTAAGGAGATTTGCAGCAGTCACCATACTTTGAATCTTCGGAACTAAATCACAAAAGTATAGCTCAATCCGTCGGCTCAGCGGGTTAACCATGCTAGGACAAAGTGTAGCTAACTCATGTGACCTTGTAGTGTAAGCCTCGATGTTAGATCCATCCATCTTCAATTGGCAGAACTCAGCTTCCAGTTTTCAACTTCATCATGGGGGCAGTATTCCTCGGTTATCATCGTCTTGAATTCCTCCCACGGCAGCGCATTTGCCATTGCCTGGCCAAGCATCTGTACTTGCACATTTCGTCACGTGAGTGTTGCACCTTCCGGTGTTCCTGTAACATACTTCACCTGATCCGACACTGGGCAGTTGCATTTGGCAAAAACTGACTCAGTCTTCTCAAACCATCTTACAAGCCTTACAGCTCCCTCAGCTCCATTGTAGGTATGCGACTTTCAGTCCATGAATGCTTTGTACGTGCATCCAGGCGATCCTTTATTCACATGTCAGGTTAAAGGAATCAAACCGAAAGAATTAATCACCTATCAGAATATTCGTGTAAATGATGACTAGTGTCACCGTTTACCTCCAAACTGTGTAGGCTATGTATTCAATGCCGCTTACACGTGTTGGTTCATCAGCGCAGCTAATTCAGCTGGAGTCATGTTCACGTTGCCGGCGCCACTTCCACCGTCATGCCCTCGGCCACGTCCAGGTCCTCTGCCTCTGCCGTCCATTTTTCACTTTACATTCACAAATACCATAATGAGTAACATCTAACATATTAATCCCATTGAAGTATAGTACATAATAAGAAATAATGTATAGTCACAACCACAACATTTATAACCAAAATGATAACGTATCATAAATAATTTGTAAGTAACTCACAAAATATCCAATCAATGTCAAATTTTAAGTTTTCAATTGTGTGGGAAACAACCCTTCCCACATAGGATTAAAAAAACACTATGCAGTCAAAGTCATAAGAATAAAGAGAATCAATCGAGCAAAGCTGATCCATCATTGTCTCCAGTGTTTAGGGCTTCTTCTAGTTCTTCCTCACGGTCTTCCTCGGGGTTTTCGACAGGTGCAGGGTTGTCCTCAATTTGTAGTGCTATGAGTTGTGCTTCTAATCCGGTTAGTATGCTCTCGACGCCCACATTGTGGAGATCCTGCTCGCCCATACGCTTAATAAGATCCATCACTTTGCCAGCCATCTTCAAATTTCCTTTGATAGACATCGACAACCGCTCCTCAATTATGGCCATCTTTAGCCATAATCGGCGTATATCATCCTTTAGTGTGGAGTTCTCATCAATGAGCACTCCAACTCATCGACGCTCAGTCTTAAGTGTCGTGGTCAATGCCACCACGACCTACTCAAGGGGTACATCTAGAGATGGCAAAGTGGGTGCTGCAGGAGTAGTTGCTCACCTATTAGGTCTAACAGTTACCGGCTTTGGAACATGCTCTTTACGAATCATGCGATCTATACAAGCCGGGTAATAACTCCAATCTCGTGGAGGATCGCGCTCAGGTGGCAGAAACGACTGATCCCAGTCTATCTTGCCACGGGGGTAAGGATGTCGCAGCCAGTCATACACTCGGTGAGGTACAGGTGGAAGGGAGCAGAATGAGCACACCTTTTTCCCAAAACCTGGAATGATGATGCCATGCAGCAGTGCATGTGATGTATATGCCAATCATATCAAGTAGGGGCCTCGGATTCGCATGCATGTAAGACAATCATAACCACATTACTAGCATATATAGTGACAACCAAATTTCAAACCCAATCATTATCTCCTAATCACTAACCATAATTCATCATCATGTGCGATCATCAAAATCTATACTTCATACATGATCAACCAAGCATCCATACAACTCAATTACACCTTCTAACATAACAAACATCATATAAAATTATTGTAACATGATCTTAACATCATAAGCATACCCAAATCATCACATCCAATGTTCTACAAAAATAAAGTTTCCCTTTTGGGAAAGTAATACCCAAAAGTGATCTAGAAACCAATTCAATCATAATTTCAACATTTATATACCTAATCAAGTTCATAGAATTCATGCTAACATGCTAATCACCTCCAAAATATCCAAATTCCCAAACATCATACACCAAAGTTTCTACTTTTACTAAGTCATGATCAACATCACAATTTCATGGATTTTCTTGTACAATTCAAATAAACTAACATCAAAGTATCACATCTAACATCTTAGCATCATCAAATCATGAATTCCAAGAACAAAAAGTTTCCTCTTATGGAAATGTACGAACTAGATGATCAAACCCTAGATTTCTTGCACAATTAACATAATCTAGAATTCATACAACCTAACTAATATCATATAATCATCATACAATCATCAATTTCATATAATCATCATCAACTTCGAAATTAGAGTTCATCCACATCAAAAACTATGATCAACATAATAAAACATACCTTTAAACGTGTAGAATCAAGAATTGGACTTGTAAAACACCTTGTAACACTTGGAGTCAACCAAAATCAACTTGTTTTTGTGTGTTATTGATCAATTTCGCAAGAAATATGGTGATGGGAGCTGTTTTCGGCCGTAAGGGGTATGGGGGCTAGGGTTGGGGTTTTGTGAAACTTAACTAAATTAGAATTTTACCCTTAAATCCTCCTTTAATTATGTTTTATAAAATTTAACCTTTGTAGAATTTTTAATAATTTTTAACTACAAATCACAAGTATTATTAACTAATAATTTGGTGAATGTTTCACTATAGAATACACACCCATCTTAATTTTAATTATTTTATCTTGAACATGATAAATCATAAGATTTAAACTTATTGAATAAAAAATATTTATTTAACAAAATGTTATCAAAGTTACACAAAATGAAATGTTAATATTCTATTTATATTTTGACAAGTAGACTGTACTATTACTAAACTACCCTTACTAATATAACATCAGTATTACATAGTTAAAATAGTACAAAACAAAATCAATATTTATTTAAATTCTTCATCAGTATTTATGTTACTCATCCACAGTAGTTAATGTGGATGGCAAAAGTCTTTTTTGTTATATCATTCATATTATGTAATGCACATGAACAAATGCTTAGTCCGCATTTGATTGTTCATCCACATTTGACTAATGTTGATGACCAACACTTGTCTTTTCTTTTCATTCACATTTGTTGACTTGTGTTTATATTCTTCACTTGCATTGACTCTAATACTTGTAATCAGCATTAGATCTCCACACAGGTTCTGATACTTAGCAAAATTACCAAATAGAGAAACCACATCTTAAATTGACATACATGATTCTTTCAAGGGTCCAACAAAACTATGATAACTTATGTTAGTATTTCTGATTTTAAAGTTTTTTTCATTTCATATATAGTTATATATTATAAAAACCAATAAACCAACTATTTCATTTGCTTTATATTTTTTATTCTTTACTGGTTAAAAATATGTATGAAATATAACCTGCACATGAATTACATATGTGTAATTGTATATAAACAAAACTTATTTATTATTTTTTTAATTTCTCGAAAGACAAAAAAGGAAATATTACAATCCTTTTATTGATAATATATAACAATAAATGTATGATTGATAGAAGTTCTCGCACTTTTTAAAAATTATTAAATTTTTTAAATGATGGTAACCCTATCTACCTACATACGTGCGAAAGTAAGAACACATGTTCATACATACATATATTTTAAGTTGGGAGGATGGTTTCGGTACAAAATTTATGTTATCTAAAAACCACGAGAACAGATCGGGTGCATTAATTATATAAATTGATGTTTAATATTCATAACAAGTAATCAATCTTCAATTAGTTTAATAGGTAATCAACGGAAGGGTAAATTAGTAATTAATGCTATTAAATGTTGACTTTTCTTTAAATATAACTACTTCCACGAATTTTTTAAAACTAAAATAACATTCACATACTTTATTATTTTTCAAAAAAAATATACCATAATATCAAGATTTTTTAATCTTTAATATGTGTATAATATTGTTATATTTTATTTGAAAAAATAATAACATTTTTTAAAAAGTTCGAATATAGCACATAATAAACAAGGAAAACTTCATAGAATAGTAACCAAGTTTTTAAAGTGTTTTAGTTTAGTCACTCATGCATATTTTTCTCAAATTGGACAACCAAATGATTAAACATGTTAAGACTTTAATTGTATAAAATATAAAAATTGGGTGTCACACCCTCGCTTATAGCGGAAACACATGGATGTAGCGGACGAGATCGCCATAACACATTGTTAATTAATAAAAATACAATAAATGATGAAAGTTAACGTGTCATGACATCACCGGACACAATGGAGACTTGTGTCGCAGTTAGTCAATTCCACGACAACCATAGTCATACAAACAAATAAGTATAAATCTCATAACCCGGGAACAATTAGACAAAATATGAATCACACAAAGAGAAATCCCATATAATTATCAGAAATATCCAATGAGTTTAAAAATAATGCAATCCTAGGGTCATCGCTAAGGCAACATCCCTAGCTATCCTCAATGATTGTTACCTGAAAACATATGTTTAAAAATGTTAACATATTATTGGTGAGTTCACAGGTTTGAATAGTAAACAAACTTGATGTTGTGTAAGAGTTTGGTAGGACATGAGTGCATATAGTTATAAGAAAGTAATATCACATGTAATTATGAGCATCACAACTAAACCTACGACGTACACATAGATCTTGTCGTAGCATATTCACCATAGGGCTCGTAGCTAGTCACTGTCAGTCCCAACTAGTATACTAACAAACAAGGGTGGGGGTGTCACCCAATAGTACTATCAATACTTGTCCGTCGGCTCCAACACCGGAGTTAAATAGTTGTGATGAAAGAACCAAACAGACAACTCATGCATGTACCAAATACTTACAGAACAGTAAACACAATCGTCCCAAAAATTGAATAAGTTCATGGCAAAAAGGGTGAGCATACTTTCCCCCCTAATTTATAAATATTTAAAATGAAAATGAGCTGCGAAACTCACCTCAAAGTGTGATGAATTAGAGTGAATAAAAGACTTCAACGGATGAGAGCAAACGACGATATAACACCTATAATTAATTGTAATAAAGTCCTTAGGCACATCTTAAGAGAATAGGTACATACGGTTAGTTTTGAGCCGGTACAGATGTACCGCATGACTCGCTTAAAGGATATATTTTTTTGTAATATTGATATACATATATATAATAATTTGATTATTCGCATAGTTAGGCAAAAATAAAAATATACAATTATACAGATAACTAGTTCATATACAATATCATTATCTTCTTATTTTATATATTTAATGTATTTCTAA
>BJCM01067354.1:0-14878 GCA_018326385.1 Flaveria bidentis | reverse complement strand
GGGAGGGTTCTTTTCTACCCTTATAAACAAAATGGGAGAAGAGGGCTAATATGCAAACTTTGAATATTTCGTGGTAAAACTAATAACAGATGAAAAAAACTGTCGTTGAAGTTTGATTTTTCATATATAGGTAAATAAACAAATACAGGAAAAAAATTATTCAATAAAAAATAATGTTTTCACCGTTCATTTCTTGGTGAATAAATATATATGTGGTTAGTCATTTAAGTAAATTTACGTTATAACATATTTATATTGTTCGACCAATCCTGCGGGTAAGACTACCGGTTTGTTGTCCGGTCTAAATCTAAAAAGATTAGTTTTACGCCAAAGTTGTTCTCCTCATTTTGCTTTTACGCAAAACCTTCACAATGTGTTTTCAGATGCGAATTAACTAGTGACCATACACATCTCCATCTACCCCTAATGAGATTATAACAAAGCATCCGATTACTCTCTCTTAAAAATAAAATAAAATAAATACATGTCATTATAGCATCGGAAAAGGATTCACCATATTATACATCTATTGTGGGATCAAGTGTCGGTTGAAATCAAAGCAAAATAAAACCTTTTCTTCATGTTATGCAAGTGGCTAAGGCTCTGTTTTCTTTACTACGTCCCAATTCTATTACAATCGCAAAATATTCTCCCGGCACATAGTCAAGATTAAGACGGTTAGAAAACGAAATTAACAAAGTACTAGTAGTACAACACGACGTACACGTTGTTTAAGCATAACTTTTAGGTTTTATTTAACAACAATACTTTTTTGAGGCTTTTTACTGTAGTTCCATCCAGTGATGAAACCAGGAAAATTTTTCTCCGTGGTGTCACTATTTTTCGGTATTTCGTTTTGTAACAAGATAATATAAAATTTTTGGGTCGTCCGTTCGGGTTGGGTCGGGTCGGTTTCGTTCGGAATGTATTTAAATTGCATAGAAAATGTTAACAAAAATTATATTATAGAAAGAAATCAAACAAAACTTATATTTTATAGTTGTTCTTTATGCGTTTTCATTTTGTAAAACCGTTCCAATACATTTTTAATTGATACATTTGCAAAAATCTCCTTTTCAATATAAATACACGATTCGTTCATCAGCAGGTCATATGGTCCATGGGGGAAAGTAATGGAGGCTGGGTTTTATTTTGTATTTTCAGGATAAAAGTAGTTTAGTAATCTTATTTAAATAAAAAGAGGAAAAAAATTTAAAAAAATGGGCTTCTGCAATGAATTTTATTTTGTATTTTTAGGATAAAGGTAGTTTAGTAATTTTATTAGAAAAAGGGCGCACATTTACCAGTGAACCAATGATATTTTTGTTTTATATTGTCAATTTTAATATACTAATGGATTCACTTCCCGTAAATCTATGGGGTCACCAAAAAATTCAACATTATACGTTGCACTATGGTTCAAAAATTAATAGGGTCACTTAACCCCGTACCCGAGACCCTAATTCCTAGTTCCGCCCCTACTTCTAGCTAGATTTAAACTTTGTGGTCTAGCGATCGAATTGACTTAATGTTTGTGTTTGTTGGTTACTAATGTAGAAAGATAACCTCGCTCTCTTCATTGATTTAGCATGGTTTCGTGCCTAACCTATATTTTTTATAATATAATCTCATCTTATCTCACTACCCTAATAAATGTTATCTTACTAATCACTACTTAAATAAAAAAATATCTCAAGAGTACACTTGGAACAATTCTAGGATACCAAATTTTTTATTTACCGCCCAAACTACTTTCGGTCTATTTATGACGGTTAATA
Source organism: Flaveria bidentis (assembly GCA_018326385.1). Taxonomy (NCBI): domain Eukaryota; kingdom Viridiplantae; phylum Streptophyta; class Magnoliopsida; order Asterales; family Asteraceae; genus Flaveria; species Flaveria bidentis. The sequence continues at coordinate 13,100 of BJCM01067354.1, read as the reverse complement.
ATTAAAATAGTAATTTATTTAAACTTTTATAACTATTATTTAAAGTTTTGTTTATTCAAATAAACAATTTAATTTTTTCTAATTTATTTTCATGTGCAAATAATATAAAATTAAAAGTTATATTAATTTTTTAATTGATATATATACAAAATATTTATTTTGAAACACAATGTTTAATTTACAATCAACAAATAAAGCTTAAAATATTGATATAATCGTTTCTACATTATTTATATAACCCGTATAATACACGGGTTACTAAATCTAACATAAATTATACCACTAAATCAACTTTTGTTTTTAATGGTAATCAACGTAATTTCCCTATATTCAATAAATAAATATTAAAAAGTTATTCTATGAAAATGAACGCTCTTTGAAAATTTAATGTTGTCACACTAAAATAAATATTAAATTATTAACACTAGAATCAGAATAACAGATAAAACTCATCATACTTAAAAACCCTCTAATTGATAAACTATAATTTTGTTGGTTATCAATTGTCACTTTAACATTTATATTATATATTAAATGTTTATATATAATATTATATGTTATGTTTATTGTATCATTATACTACATATATGTAGTATTGAAGAGTTAACCCGTGTAGTAATATTAAACCCAAATTAAAGATAAATAATAATAATAATTTAATGTTCAATTTTTTTAAAAGAATAACATCAAAAATTATAGATGTTTAAATTAAAAAAATCAATTCTTAAGTTCTCAAATTAAAAAGTGAATTACAATTTTGTCATTTAACTTTATAATAAATTTCTTGTACTTAAACTAAGAAAATTACAATGATTGTCCTTTACATTTTAATTTGTTACACTTTTAGTCTTTTCTTCTAATGTTCATTAGTTTTACTGGTTAACTCAGGTCACATGACTTGCACGTAAGGATAAATCAGTTATTTTACCCTTATTAATAAATACATGAATTATTTTCAAAATTTGCAATATGGACTTGTCTCATCACCACCCAAGGTGACCAATGCATGGGTTGCCTTCTAAATCCATGCTAGCTTGATCCGCAAACCAAAATCCCTCAACTCCCAACCATATCTTGAGAAATCCAAGACTTTGTGTTCCCAAAACCCCATGTTCCCCCTCTTGGCCACCCACATCACACACACACCCTCACACTTCACTTCACTACACAAACTCATATCCACACACACTCAAAATTTCCTCTCTTGAACCAACTAGCAAACAACCACTTGCACACTTAAGATTCCAGAACTTAGAGGCCCTCAAAGACGGTTCATCACAAGCCACCACATCCATCCTCAAGTTAATAACAACACATGAAAACACACACACACACACACACACACACACACACCTTCAAGTTCATATCCTTCCTTTTCATTCTACTCATACCCGGAACTAACCCACTATTTTGGGCAGCCTTCTTTCATCAATCGAAGTTCATTCCAGCAGCCCACACTCATCTCTTGCTCAACTCACGCGACAAGGTAAACCATGCTACCCGAAAAAGCATGAAATATCACGTTTCATCACATTAGTGACTCAACCAACCCCACAACACCCCTAATGTCTTGTGAAGCTTTAAAACACTAAACATTTCAGGAAGTTAAAGATACATAGGGTTTTCTCAAAACCCTTTTTCTCACAAACACAATTTTAGCAAATATGACTCACCCGAAAACTCGATTTTACAAAAATGTAAAAGTATTTAATCTAAGTCTAAAAATTTAAATTAAATATTTATTTCAGTTATTTGAGTCCATCTTAATTCAAAAATAAAATTTCATAATCAAACTCTATGTGTTTCATATTTTATAAAATATACAAGAATATATGATTTTCAGAAAAGTAAAAGAAAGAAGTTGGGGATTTGAGTTACTGGAATTAGCAGATTATTTAGAAGATACTTATGATGTTTAGGAATGGAAAAATCAGATTAAAACACTTAGAAACCCAAAACCAGGACTTAACGGACACATAACGGAACTAACCGGTAGACTTAACGGAAATATCAAATATACATATAATCCGAATATACAAAATTTCAGTGGACTTAAATGATATGAAAGCCCAAAAATTAAATTTCATATTTATGGAGCTTGTTTGCTTGGTAAACAAAATAAGAAAGGATATTCATGCTAAAATAGTAAAATTCACAAAAACGTGCCCTTAAGTTAAAAACTATAGAATCGGTTTTTGTACTCAACATAAGTATTGCTCTCTCAAACTCACTAAGTAACACTAGAGTTTGTGATGAAGTAGAATCCTTCTAAGAGTTGGTGATAATATACTAAGTAAATCAAAGCAAACACAAGAGAATAGTTTTTCAAGATAATTGTATATATTATTTCTCAACTCAAAGTATTACAAAACTCTTACAAGCATGATACATGAGTTACAATGAGAAACTATATATACTACTACCTACAACTGGATATACTTTGATACCAGCTGGAAACCTTAGACTAAAGCAGATACTGCAAACCTAAAGTTAAGGTATCTTAGATAAAGTATTATCTAAGATATGATAGTCATGACATGTCCATTACTTATCTTTTATCATAAACTAAAGTTGGCAACTAATTAATTGATAAGGTGTGAACAGTGGAATAAAGTATAGTCAACTACATGGACATGGGAAAGTGCAATGCAGTATCTCATAGATTTGCAGCAGAGTATCAGAGAGATCATACTTATGTCCACTAGTTCATAGTGGCTACTTTCGAAGGTTAACTGGTTTCGGAAGAACTTGTTCTTCTGAAGCCACTTATACTTTAGAAGTGGCTACTTCTTCCGAGGCTTCCTTGGGACTTTATACTTCAGAAGTTGTAGTCTTCATTTCTTCTAAGTGTTGAGCTTCGGAAGAGAAATACTTTGTCTTCGGAAGCTGAAGCTTATCTCGGAAGTTCCTTAGACTTGTCTTTGAAAGTTCAACAGATGTCTTTGGAAGTGCTGAAGTTGTCTTCGGATGTTCCTTATTTGTTGTACTCAAAAAGTCTAAGTGTTTGGTTTTAGTTCACCAACCTTACTTGATCTAACAAACTCCCCTAGGCTGATGCTACCAAAACCTCACTTGTTCTTGCTCCTCAAAACTTTCAGCACTAAGGAAAGAAGATACTTGTTTGTTTCTTTGTTCTTCCCAGAAGTAGTGTTGAGAAGTTTGTACAAATCATTTGTAGACAGGAGATATAGTCTGTCACTTTGAATGATGTGTACTCTCTGTTGAGTCCTTCTAAAGAGAGTTAGTTGACGGGAGTTATAGTCACACTCCCATCTAACTATTGGTTCCAAATTCGGGCCTTCCACCATATGTAAAAAGGCTTTGCCTTTACTGGTTGACCTTTTCTTATCTTCCTTCTCTCTCAGCTTCAACTCCTTTTCAATCTTAGCTTTTTCAGTTAGCTTAGCAAGATGAAGGCTACTCAAATGATTTCTGATATGAGCGGTTATGCCAGAGTTGGAGGGATTGGAGAATGGCTTCTCTAGTAACTTAGCTATATCAAATCTGCTTGAGTGTAGTATAGAGGAACATTCAGCCTGTTGCTCTCTCCATTCTCTCTCTCTCCATAACAAAGTTCTGAGAGGAGTCATCGAACCTCCGCTGGATGATCTTCTTTCTTGGCACTAGAGGCTGGCTGGGAATCTTGTCGCCTTTCTTTGTATCCAGCAGAGTCACCAACCTTCTTCTAAGCTTCTTCTCTTCATCATTCAATAAATCATAGTTGAGACCAAAAAGTTTGACGACCTGGTCTAGAGTTCCTGTGAGATCAAGGAATTGCTCTCTTGTGAGGGAACTTGAGGAGTTGTCAATGTAAGTCAGTTTATAGACTCCTCCTCATAAGAGATATCGCTCAATGATGTGCCATTAATGAGCTTCCTCTTGATTTCCTTATATTCCTCTAAAGAAAAAGGCTTAGATGAATGAGAGGATGACTTGGGTGGTTGTTTGGTGGATGAGGATTGTGTTCTAGGTAAGGTTTTGGGTTTGAGGATGGGTAGTTTTAGTTGTTTTTTGGATTTAGTGGGTGAGGAAGTGGGTAAGGTTGATGATATGGGTTCAGGGGTGTAAGGCTTAGAGGTTGGTTCAGTTATAATAGGGAAATGGAGAGGGATAGGTTTGGGCTGAGGCTGTGGTTGTGGAATAGATGTGAAAGTCATCCCCTGTACTCTTCGGTACATCTCTTTCCTTCTTCCTGAGCATATGTCAGCCTTGATTTCACTGACAATACGCTGTAGGGTCTTAATAAACATAGGTTCAACCTACCTACCTGAGAAGCCATAGGCCTTGAGATAGTCCTTCATCCAAGTTTTGTCCCTAGACTTCTTCATGGCTGCAAGCTTAGCATCATCTTCTTTCTTCTTTTTCTCCTTCAATTTTGCCCTGAAGGCCCTCTTTCTCTCCTTCTCCATTTGATCCTTTTCTTTGTTTCCAAGAAATAGGATCATTTCATTGTCATGTGGAGCAAGTTCTTCAAGAGAGAATCTTCTTGAGTTTAGGAAAGCTATCCTATCACTCCTAAGCTGTTGATCAACTTCCTCCTTCTTTCTTAAGTTTTCTTCTTCCAAGTCAAACCTTGCTGCTTCTTCTTGTTCTGTTATCAGCAAGGTTGCCTTCTCCAACTTAATTAGCTCCTCAAGTTGTAAGAGGAGTATATCCTCACTTGCAGCTCCCAGCTTGAAAAGCCTGTCAATCACTTCCACTTTTTTCTGGTTGTTGACTTCCTACTGGTTGGCTATAGCTGCTTTGCTACTTCCAGCTAGTAGTTTCTCAGAGGGGAGTCTTCCTTTTCTTCTTAGTTTCTCCAACCTTTCATCCTCTAGAAGTTCTTTCATAGTTAGCTTCCTCTTTCCTTTGACATCTTCGGTAGCTTTAGACTTTGGAGATTCTTGAGCAAAGAGTTCAGGTTGTTGAGTGGTGACTTGAGCACTTAGTGATGATGGTTTTTGAGTAATGGGTAACTTGAGGAAGTCCTCACTATTCACCTTATATGCTAGTTCCAGAATTGCATTTGTGATCATAAGATCATCAGACAAGGAGTAATGCCATTCTGCAGCTTCTATCTTAGCTTCAGAAGATTGCAATTGTTCTTCCGCAGCTTTGACTTCAGCTAGAAGTCTGTGGAAATACACTATTGGTCCCAACTATTTTGGTTGTTGGGCCATCAGTTTCCATTTCCCCTTCAAAATCAATCTCAGGTTCCATGTGAACTTTAGGTTGACCAACTTCCTTAATAGTAGTAGAAGGTGTATTAAGCCTCATAAGCTCTTCAGCCCTAAAGTAGGCTAGAGATCAGAGGTTTCCTGGGGCTCAGGTGATCCTTGAGAGGGTGTTGTGGATCATCTTCGTTGCCCTGAAGAGACATAATCTCCTCATCAGTTCCTATCAATAGGTCAGTGAAGAATTTGGAAGTTAAGCCTAATGACCCGAGACCTTGATCAATGTCTATTAGCATTGAGCCTATGGTGGGGCTGTCCCTTTTTGGTTGCTTAAGGGAGTATAGAGACTCACCCTGAGACTGAGGAGACTCAATACCCTTATTGAGGTTAAATGTGAAGGATGGTGAGACCTCAGACTGAGTGGGGCCCCATGTTCCCACTCTAGTCTTTTTGGATTGAACAGGAGGAGCTTGATCAATTAGAGTAGATTGAACAGGGGTTCGTTTGGGTCGTCTGTGGTAGGTAATTGTGATGGGATGAGAAGGTAGATTTTACAACGTGAGGGTAGTTGCTGGTGTGGGTTCATCACCTGTGGGGTTAATAGGGATGTCACCAGGAGCCATTGGCTCAATCATACCTAGAAGAAGATCAGTGTGTCTTCTAGTGTAGTTGGTGGACACTTTCTTCAAGACTTTAAAGATGGTCGGCCTTATTTGAGGAACTGGTAGGACAGTTGCACAAACAAGCTACTCTGGTCCAGCTCACAGTTGATTATGTGCAGAAGGAACCTGAGATACATGAAGAATGTGTCCCTCTAGAGGTTCCCCTAAGGTTAGTCAGTACAAACCTTGAGAAATTGAAGCGGGGGCTTTTCACTAGCCCATGAACTAGGCACCCTAGTTCATACGGGACTTGATCTCATACCTAGACTTATTGGACAAACATTGGAGAACAACATGGAGCAGGAACTTCCAATTGTGTGAGAAATTGAACTTGTAAACAGTAGACCTGCCCACATCTCCACCATATCCTATTTGGGTATATGTGTTGTCTAGGTTTGACTTAGGGAATTCAATAGGAGCGCCTTCATCGTGAAGCTCCAGATACTCACTGATGAGTTGTTAAAAAATGATCAACTCCTGGCCATAAATGCTTGACCTTATTACCCTAACCCCATTTAGGGCTTCAATCTGACCATTGCTCCAGAATTTAGCCATATGATTTTAGTAATCGGTGGGGCTAACAGTCAAAGCGATGTAGTAGGTAGATTGGGAGAGAAAAGAGATTATATATGAGAAGTTACCATCCTTGGATGAATCGATGAGTGCGACTTGGTTAAGCGCCATTGTGGGAAAAATGTTTCAGAGAGACGAGTTTGAATTTAGGTGAATTGGAGGTGAATAAAGCTTGTGGGCAGTAAATTTGGTAAAAAGATTAAAATGAGGAGTCGAGTTTATTTAAGTGGGTGAAATGGCGGTTTTAGGGGTTGGATAAGGTAAAAAGATGGTTTGTGGTAAGATGTGACAGTGGTGGTAAAATTATAAACCATTTAAAAGATTTTGACATCATTAATAAAATCTTTGCTTTTTACTATGTGGGGCCCAAAGAATTCTGTTACACAGTAAGATCTCTCTTCCGAGTATAAAGCATTTCTGAAGGTAATCTTCTTTCGAAAACAATTTTATTTCTGAAGGTAAATATCTTACTTCCGAGAGTAAAAAGTGTCTTTCGAATGGAGAGTTTTATAAGCTTCGGAAGTAGATCTGATATGCAATCAATCGCTTCTTCCGAGACTAAAAACTCTTCCGAGAATAAAATTCTCCTTGGAGGAATTTTGCTTCGGAAGATATATATGACATCTTCTGATGGTTAATTCATCTTCAGAAGAATTTATACTTAGAAGAATTTCAAAGTGACCTTTTGTAACAGGGCTTAGGATGTTTTGACAAATTACATTACATATTTTAAAAAGGTTTTCAAATGAGATAGACTAATCAAAGTTTATCATCCCAATAGCTGTAATGAGATACTTAAATCTTTGTTCATCAAAGGCCTTGGTGAACAAATCAGCCTATTGTTCATTTGTGTCAACTTTGATTAGTTTAATCAGATTTTTCACATGAATATCTCTTGTGAAATGATACCTGATATCAATGTGCTTTGTTTTGGAGTGCTTCACTGGATTTTCAGTTATGGAGATAGCACTGTTGTTGTCAATGTGGATAGGAGTACTCATGAAGTTGAATTTATAGTCTATCATCTGGTTCTGAATCCACAACAACTAGGTACAATAACTAGCAGCAACAATCTATTCAGCTTCAATAGTAGATGTTGAAACGTAGGATTTTTTCTTGCATTGCCATAAGATGATCCTTCCATCAAGAAATTGACATCCTCCTGATATGGATTTCTTGTTGATATTATAGCTACCACACTCACTATCTGAATAGCCATAGAGATTAAAATTGTTGTTCCTTGGATACCAGAGACCTAGTTTGGGTGCTCCTTTGAGATATATGAGGATTCTCTTGGCAGCAACTAGGTGAGACACTTTTGGAGCATCCTGATATCTTGTATAGATGCAAGTTGCAAACATAATATCAGGTCTACTTGCTGTGAGATACATCAGAGAACAAATAATTGCTCTATACTGATGTTGATTAGTATCCTCCCCCTCAAAGTCAAGACAAAGATTATGGTTTCTGGGTATAGGTGTTTTGGCTGGCTTACAATCATTCATATCAAAATTTTCTAAAATGTTATTGACATACTTAGATTGATTGATAAAGAACCCTCCTTCATCTGCTTCACCTGAATTCCAAGGAAAAAGTCCATTTTTTCCATGAAGCTCATCTTAAACTTCTTTTTCATGTTGCTCTCAAAGTCTTTACATATTTGGTCATTTGAGAAACCAAATATGATGTCATCAACATAGACTTGAACAAGCAAAATGTCTTTCTTAGACTTCCTTATGAAAAGAGTCTTATCAATGGTACCTCTAGTGTATCCATTCTTTAGAAGAAACTAAGACAAGGTCTCATACCACAGCCTAGGTGCTTGGTGCCACCCATATAGAGCTTTATCTAGCTTGCACACAAAGTTGGGGGTGCTCTGGGTCTTTAAATCCTAGTGGCTGACACACGTAGACTTCCCTATCTATATCCCGATATAGAAATGCACACTTGACATCAAGCTGGTAGACAGTAAAGTTCTTGGATGTAGCATAAGCAAGGAAGATCCTAACTGCCTCAAGTCTTGCAACAGGTGCAAAGTCATCAGTATAATCGATTCCTTCCTCTTGAGTATGTCCTTGAATTACCAATCTTGCCTTGTTCTTGATAATCAAGTCTCTATCATCTTTCTTATTTCTGAATACCCATTTGGTGCCTATAGGTACTTGACTTTTGTTATTTGAATTGAAGCAATTCCGCTTGCATTGATTCAACCCATCTACTATCTTTCAAGGAATCCTCTACCTTCTTGGGTCCCATCTGTGATAAAAAGCATGAGTACAAGCAGATATTTCCATTGTGAGATTGTCCCATGGTTCTCAAACCTTCAGAGACATTTCTAATGATGTTTTCAGTTGGATGAGTGTTATGAATTCTATGCCTGGGAATGACATCCACTTGCATGGATAGATCCAGATTTAAGAAGTTTGGCTGAAGATTTTGAACACTTGGTCCAACTGATATTTCAAACTCATTCAATGAGGACTGATTAAATGAAGGAGAAACAAAATCAATGTTAGTTGGCTGAGAAGCTACATTAACAGTTGCCTACTCCTTCAAAATGCTACTTCCATTATCTTGGTATTGTTCATTATCAGTTGATGAGTTGTGAGACTCACTTTGCTGATAATTGGTTGAAGCTCCACTGGTTCCTAAAAAGTCATGCTATCAGATCTACCAATTATGGGAGCTTGATTTTTAGAGACTCTTGGAGAACTTGAAAAAGGTTTGGGCAACTCGAACAACTGGTCATCATCAAATTCACCTTGAGTACCTATTCTAGCTGAAACATTCTCACAAGATGGTTTAGAATAGTTTAGAAACAATTCTGAGTCAAAAATATGATCAAGGTCATTCCTCCTAACACAAGGAGTGTGCTCATTAACTATAATGTTAGATGATTCCTTAAATTGTTGATTTTTAATGTTGTAAACTCTATAAGCAATAGAGTTGGAGGAATATCCAACAAAGATAGCATCATCTAACTTTACAGTAAATTTTGCCAAATTGTCCTATGTGTTAAGTATGGTACACCTACTGCCAAAAGACCTTAGAAAGACATTGAACGGTGGCCTCTTGTTCCATATCTCATAAGGGGTTTTTTCATGTGGCTTAACTACAAGGACCATGTTCTGCACATAGCATGCAGTGCTGACTGCCTCTACCCAGAATGTTAGAGGCAACTTTGAATCAGCTAAGATGGTCTGAGCTACCTCAATAAGTGTCATGTTCCTCCTCTCAGCAACACCATTTTATTGAGGAGTTCTAGGAGCACTATATTGTCTGACAATCCCTTTTGAGTTATAGAATAAGTCAAGAACTTGTTTATTAAACTCAATCCCTTGATCATTTATGATTATCTTAACCTTATGATCAGTTTGATTTTCTATTTTAAGAATAAAAGATTTTAAATTTTAGCAGTTTCATCTTTAGTTCTTAAAAAGAATATCCATGTAAATCTTATAAAATCATCAATAATCACAAGGCAATATGATTTCCTTCAATGCTCATTATACTTGAGGGACCAAAAAGATCCATGTGTTATAAGTGTAATGAAGTGGTGATAGAGTTAACAACTTTGGATTGATAAGTTGTCCTGTGTTGCTTCCCTTTCAGGCATGAAACACAATTATCTTTGCAGAAAAATTCCTTTTTAGGCAAACCATGTATCAAATTATTTTTAGCCAACTTATTCATTCTTTTAAATTTTACATGCCACATTCGTTTATGACATAAAGTTGACTCATCACTATCAGCTTTGGAAAGAAAGCATGATACTTCACCCATTGGGGAAGCATTGTTCATATCCAGCTTGTACATATCCCCTCTCCTGGGAGATCTAAGAAGCACCAATTCATGAGGAATTGTTATCTTGGGTTTGAGGATAATGCACTCATGTCCTGTGAAGAGCATTTTATGTTTTTGATCACAAATCTGAGAAACACTTAACAGGTTGTGTTCAAGCTGTTTGATAAAGTTTACTTTGTCAACTTTTAAATTACCATTGAATATACTCCCTCTGCCAGAAATATATCCTCCGGCCTCACCTTCAAACTGGATAGGACCTCCATCAAAATGTTGAAATTGTTGAAGGAGATATATGTTCTCTATCATGTTCCTAGAGCATCCACTATCCACAATCCATATATTGTTATTCTTATCATGTGGATGTCCCTACACATAAGATGAGATGATTAGTTTTGATTGGAAACCCAAGCCTTGCTGGTCTTGGGTTCTTCCAATGGAAGTGACATAATTGAACTAATGTTTATGAATGGGGGGTTCAATGGATGTCTTTAAAGAAGAGGTTTGGGCTACAACATCTTCCTTGATCTTCCATTCCATCCCTTGGTTGACAATAGAAGATGAGCTTAATGAAGCTTGTGCAGCTTGGCATTCTTCCGAAACTTCTTTCTTTTCGGAAGAGACATTCATCACCTTTTCTTTCGAAGCAGTCCTTTTCTCGGAAGGTCTCAAAGGAACTCTTTTGTTCTTTTGAGTTTTCTTGAATTTATCTTCCAAAGCAATTTTCCCTTTGGAAGAATGAGTTTATTCCGAAAACAACTTTGCTTCCGAGACAAATTTTCCTTTTTTCAACACTTGAACCATGTGATAATGTCCAAATATGAAACCTTCCTGGACTCATTTTCTTTTAACATGATTTGCATAATGTGTGCTAGCAGGATTGTAGTAACAATCTTTGGCCACGTGGTTATGCAGAACACACATGTAACATCCGCCATTTTTCCAAATTAAAACCCAAATCCCAACCCATTTTTTACGCTCACTAATTATTTTAATTGTTTTAATGAATCAAATGCATTAAATGTGCAATTTAACAAATATTGTGAATTTTTTTATTCAATTATTATTTATCAAATCATTTAAACAAGTTATTATAATTTTATAAAATATTTTAAAATTTATAAAATAAAGCTTTATAATCTATAAGTTTTATTTGTCATTTATAAACTAAAATAAATAATTAATGTACAAAGTTTATTATTCTTACAAATATATAAAGTCTAAAAAGTTTTATGAACTAATGACTGATTTAATAGAGTTTATAAATACTTTGAATTATTTTAACACAAGGATGTTATAAGTTTGAGGCTCAAAAATATAATTTTTGAAATTTTGTTTTAAAAGTTGGACATAAGATAATAAACTATCAAAACTTGAGGGGCTAAATCTGTAAATTGCCTTAAATCCAACCCAACCACCGTCGCCCTTCTCTGTCTCCGGCCAACTCCGGCCATCGCTCCGACGACACCCAAATAACTCAAATTTATCATTGTTACATTAAATAAACTGGTCCTCAACCCTCACGACCAAGTGTTGAACTTGTAACCCCATTAATTCGAAATTTAAATCACTTTTTCTGTGTAAAGAGATGAAACCGAATCAAGCATTCAAAAATCAATCCGTTTCAACTCATCTTGGACCAATACAAACGAATTCATTGCTGGAAACTGTCTCTGTGATTATTGCGATCATAAAAGGCGCATCAATTAAAACAAGAAACGTACGAATTAATCATAACTCAAGTGGAAACACCCGATAAAATGTTTAAACCGTTCGATATGAAACTAATCAAATTCATCCTATTTAATAAAGGGTAAAGCTTCTAATCACCCCATTTGAACCATCTGTAACTTCAATTTCAATTGAAACACACACATACCTTGAATTCGATCATCACCAATACCCAGACCTGCAGCTTAATCGTGATCGATGTTCGAAGCTCTATTTCACAAAATTGGTTGAGGGCTTTCACTTATCATCACCATCTGAAGATTCATACAAGATTAATTTGATTATCAACAACGTTTGAATCTCGAACCAGCCTTACTTTAGTCGCGCTATCCTTATCATCATCTTCATCAACACGAACTTAATCGCGCAAGTTATACACATCTAAATACTCGATTTCATGTGGGAAACAAAAGCCCCATGTTTAATTCGAGTATCGAAATCGATTTCATGCTCAATTGGATTCAATTCGTTTCTAGGGTTCATATTGATTTGGGGTTTTCTTAATTAATGGGTTTATGAAATTATTTTCGAAACCTAAACAAATTGGGGCTTTAGCCCAGCTGGTAATTGGTCCCAACTATAGGCAGGAGGTCCTGGGTTCGAACCGGGCCTCTGCCAATCTTTTTCTTTAATTGTTTTTTCTTTTTTTCTTTTTTAACCCATTAAAGTTATTATTATATTAATATATCAAAATAAAAATTATTTTGTTAACTAAAACATTTCAAAATTTTTAGTTTAAGTTTTAAAGATTTTAAACATTATAACTCTTAAATTTAATTACTTGTTAAAGAATAAAAAGGCTATAAAATATTATTAAGTCATTTATATGTTTTAAATATATTATAGTCCAAACTTGGATTGTTTCAATACATTTTAAACCTACTTGTTACAAGTACTACAAATAATTAAATATACAATTGATTATTTAAATAATTAATTACCCAAATAAGTTATTTAGTCATATGATATCATAAATAGTTAATAAATATATTCTTTAAACTTTTATTTAAATTCTTAAAACTATTAAAACAAAATAATTTGCTATTATACGTTAATCTCATTTTTAAGGTTTTGTATTATAAGACCTTCATAAAGATTATTTAAAACGTTTAAAAACTTTACAAAATGACTTTAGATAATTTTATATTATTTTGCAAGTCATATAAATAAATATTCA
>BJCM01067351.1:0-12719 GCA_018326385.1 Flaveria bidentis | reverse complement strand
AATGGACCATTCGTACGACTGGACCATGCTAATGGACCATTCGTATGGCTGGACCATGCTAATGGACCATTCGTATGACTGGACCATGCTAATGGACCATTCGTATGACTGGACCATGCTAATGGACCATTCGTACGACTGGAATGCGACTGGACCAGTCTTATGACCAGTCATGCTACTGGACCAGTCTTATGTCCAATCATGCTACTGGACCAGTCTTATGTCCAGTCATGCTACTGGACCAGTCTTATGACCAGACATGCTACTAGACCAGTCTTATGACCAGTCTCACGAAGATATCATTCGTATTATCCACTCACAGGAATGTGATAATTGTACCCCATGTCATACGAATGAACGGTGTTCTAGACCAAAAAAAAGAGTTCTGGAACTACCTTTTGCACAGATTTGAGGATGAGCAAAGCACATTCACCTTGAGGTTCTTTCGTCAAATAAGTTCGATGGATATCCCATTATTTGTTGGACTTCCAGAATAAATGAATGTAGTTAGAACACAAAAGAGAGAAGAGAAGATGTTAGCAGTCAGTGGTGATTTTGTGGTGTAGTCAGGAGCATCTAACTATTTATGGGCCAATCAAGTTTTATTTATCCGCACAGAAAGGATTCTGACTCTTAGGGTGAATCCATGTTTAGAGAAATTGAAGACGCAATCGGAAAGTGATGATGTGAGCCGGTTTCTGATGATGAATCTGAGTGCATGCTGATTTGTTTGAGATTGTCAGTTGTGGATTGGAACCTTCTACTTTTTGCCCAATACACCGTATGAAGATGCCAGAAGAGCACAACGTTTATATATTGGGATATGCTGAATTTGAGGGGGAATTTCTGCAGGTGTTAATGTTAATCAGGTTAGCCTGTGTGAAGATTGAAGCAATGAAAAATTGTTCACGTTATTATCTGGAAAAATCAATCATATGGGGAATCTTGCTGCTATGATGGTGTTCTGCAAAGTAAACGAAAGCTATTGTGCCTAAATTCATTTTCAGGGATACTATAGCAACCTAACGGATCGACAATGTTGGCTAATATGGTTTTTCGTTTGATTCTATTAGAAACCAGAGCAAAGATTGACTGGAGATTGTAAGAGGTGTTATCTACTATTTGCAAGCAACGACCAAAGGGGAATTTGTTGGAGCATATATTGTCATATATATTGTGTCCGTCGCTTGTCGAATAGTCGAGGCTTAATGTAATACACCTGATATGTTGTAAACATATGAAACTGGGTCATTCACAGGAGCATATGCGAATGAGGCTCAGTCGTACGACTGAGCTATGCTAATGAACCAGTCATGCGACTGAGAGATGCGATTGGGCCATTCGTAAGACTGAACCATAATTATGGTCCAGTCGTACGATTGAACCATACGTATGGCCCAATCATACGAATGTGCCCAGTCGCATCTGATATGGGCTAAGGCCTATATATACCAGTTTCATTGTGTAGAGAGATTAAGGGTTTTGAGAGAGTGCCCGGGGCCTAGGTGCTGCCGGATGAGAGGGGAGATCATGCTCGTTTCCCTCTTCCCAAGTGTCGTGATTCTTATGTTTAAACGCGCTTGTAATCATTAGGTTTTATCAATGAAACCATTGAATTATTATTCGTTATCTTGTTTGTCTCAGATGTCAACCAATCCAACGACTTCACAGATTCGTATGTTGCACATACTAAAAAAGCTGATAGTTTATTAGTTGCACCATTCCCACCCGCATTAACCATGTTACCCATATTGACTATGTCTTCCACATTAACCCATATGCATGATGACTCATACGACAAGGAATCACATGATTTTGAGCACACCGTTGTAATTGAACCTACTAAACAAGATTCATATGTTGCACCTACTAAAGAAGCTGATAGTTTATTAGTTTCACCATTCCCACCTGCATTAACCATGTTACCCGTATTGACTATGTCATCCACATTAACCCATACTTAGCCAAGTTGTCAAGGTTTATCCATATTAGGTTTACTCATCCCTATTAGGGTCATATCTAGCATTAATCCTACACTTAGTCAAATCCTGAAGGTTTACCCGCATTAAGTAGATCAATTTATATTAGGCAGTGCTTATCCATATTGAACTAAATCGTTCTCATTAGACTAGCACTTAGCCAATATGAAACAATATTGATATGTATTTCCTTAATTCCCATCCACATTAATTATACCTAGAATATTATTCTTATAGATGCCTAAAGTTTGTATCTAAGAATATAGTCCTTAATGTGTTACCTTTTAAAAATATATTTAAACGGTAACAATGATCTTTGTTTGAATATAATTTCTATGTAAGATATGCAAGGTAACAATAACTTTATTAAGAATATATAGACTATAAGATATGCAAGATAGGCTTAACATGTATAAGAAAGACTAATCTTTGTTTGGATATAATTTTAATAAACTTTATGCATCCTTTCTATTGTAGTTTTGTTTAAACCTAAGTTGATAAAGATAAATTAAAGATGTTTATTAGCTTACCCACCATTAGTGTTAGTGATTATGGATACATTGCACGAATGTACTAGAACTTGTCTAAAATTGTTTATAACGCTCTCATTTGGTATATCCCACTTCTATTTGTTATGTGAAACATAAACGATAGAAGTATGTCTCTTTTGTTGTGCGATAACATTGACCTATAACATACTTTATAAGAATGAAAAGTTGCAAAATTTGAAGTATATATATATATTGCTTATATTTATGTTTTTGTAACAAATTATCTCCATAGTTTGATTAGGACTTGGTGAATATTAAATTAGGGTCTATAATAAATTAAAACGTAAAAATACACAAGTTGATGTCTTGGATAATTATGGCTTGAGTTTGATATGACATATATACCAGCAATCATCTTGATTAGCTAATTCTACAATAAATAAAACTATGATGAGCTTTATTGATTAGTCTAATACGTTACACCGAATAAAAAGGCGCTTGTCATGATGACTAAATATCAACCAATATTAAGTGTGAGCCATTGGTTTACTCGAATATTAATATAATAATTGCATCCTATTACAACTTGCCATGAGTGAGTAAATCAAATGTAAATATCATACGGCTATCCCCCATCTACTCTTTAGAGTAATGTTCTTCTATGACTTGTCTAGGTTCTAGTACTATTCTTCTAGAGTGAGTCTTTTAAAGAAAGGTAATCATGTTCTCAAAGTTGTAATCCAATGCGTAGGGAGTCCGGTCAAGACTCCCCCTTATAAGCAAACAAGTACCTGAAATATATACTTAAAATTTGTCAACATAAAGTCGATAAGCTCAAGTTTTCACAGTAATAGTATTGATAAACATACATAGATATAAGTAATTAAAAAAAGTAATTGGTGCATGATAGAGTGTATCACAATCAAACATGAACCCGAGTGACCCTCCCGAGTGCTAAAACATCCGCTAACCCATACACCTTATAGTTATGGGCTTAAGTGTGCCGTGCTAAGCACGATTAATTTGCATAAACTTGTGACACGATGGTTATTGAATTTCATAGGGGGGTTTCCCTGTTCTAAGGGCCTATTGTGTGCGGGGGATTCCCCAAATAGTACTATCCACAAATCACGTGGCTCCTCATGGAGTAATGATTATGCTCACACTCAGGAAAAAAGCAGTTAATTTTTCATCATAAATAGTTTTAAAGAGTATGTATTCCCACCTAAAAGTCTAAGTAAAAAGTGTTCATGAGACTCACCTTAGCTTGTTCTTGGGGTAAGTGTTCGGGATCTAGAATGCTACTGAGTGCCAAGGTTCCTAGGCTCATTTCATATGTATTATCAATCAGTTATCTAGGCCGAACCCTTATGTTTAGATTTATTTTATGCAATTTAGTGATTTACATTACGTATGTGTAATTTGGTTCAAGTCTAGAAGTTTTGAAGTCTTGACGTGGTCTTTGATTAAGTTTAGGTTATTATATCATGAATTCAAATTATAACCGTCCTTGTAAGCATGATTTGGTTCCAAAACACTAAGGTTTCATTAGTCGGTAATTTTGGTCCCTTGACTTTGTTAGACTGACATTTTTAACCCTGATGTTTGGAATTTTGTAATTAAAATATTTATGATGGCTTTTATTGTTTAAGTAAGTTTTTCTAATGGAATATATTGATAATTTTATTACTTATACATTTTTAATAGTTTTAAAGGCATATTTTTTAAGTTGTTGTTTATATCAGTTAAAATAGAAAGTTCTTGCTTAAAGTTGTTACGTGGTCAAAATGGCGTTTAAATTTCAAAGATAACTTATTTTAAGTATTACTTAGTCTCTTTAATATTAAGGTTATTGTCTAGTCTCTTTAATATTAAGGTTATTGTCATAGGGTTGTTGAGTTGGTTATTATATTTTTAAACACGTTTCGGGCGTGTTATGTGGTGTATTTTTAAGTTTATTGGTTTTATTAAATTTTTAGTTGTACTTTATGTTTGTGGTCATAATTTGGGAAATAATTTACTTGGAAATGTTACCTTCTTAGTTTAAATATTTTATATAATTTTATTATTTTTCTTACTAGTGGGTCGTTACTAATTTATATTAGTGGTAAATTTGTATGCTTTAAGTTTTTTTTTGTTGGTTTTAGTATTCTAATGCTTGGGGTTTGGTTTTTAAAGGGTTCTTGGGTTCGGGTTGACTTCGGTCAAACTTTGGTCATATATTACTTTAATATACTTAAAAAATTAGATTTTAGATGATTCATGATTTTGGCTTAAGAACTCAATTTTGTGAATATTTACCATTTTAGCATGAATAAAATTTATATGTTTTTTACTAAGCAAATAAACTCTAAAAAGTTATGAAATTTAATTTCTAAGTATTCTTTATCATTATAAGACTACTGGAAATTTGTACATTTGGATTTTATGTATATTTGGTAATTTTTTATATTAACGAATTAGTTATGTTAAGTTTCCGTTAAGTCTCGGTTTTGATATATCAAGTAATTTAGTTAGGTTTTTACCTCCCATCAAACTTATAAGATAAATAGAATCTAAGTAATCCTAAATTTTCAATAATTTCTAACAAAATTATTTTTGTATTTTTCTCAAATTATATTTTTAAGCTATTGGGTATTCTATTTTTGAAGAAATTGAAGATTTCCAATAATTATTGAAGATGAAGACTTGAAAAACAAAAACAACAAAAGTATTAGTCTAGGTTTTATTTTGTGAATATTATAAACGCTAGACTAGTATAGATAGCAACATATATCATTATTGTAATGGGTGGATGGTTCACCACCAAGGATGGGAATCACATTCCATTACCAACATCATATTATCATCCTTCATGGATGATGAATTCATCATCAAATCAATAAACAACAAGCATTAACCACTTTTGTATTCATCATTATTAAATTTTTGCATCTAATCGTCTAATTTTGTTCTTATTAATTTGAATTCTAATATCTATGCTCAACGATCCTGTTCAAATCGGGAACACACAATTGGTATCAGAGCTGGAGTTGTTGGATTCATATTGATTTTGATCAGATTTTGTGGTTAGATTGCTAAAATTAGTGGAGATTTGAAGAAAACTTGAAGAAAAAGTTAGTGTGTTCTTCATGAGAAATCCAAGGATTTGAGGTGAATCTGATGGATTCATCTCGAATATGATGTTGTTTGATCATCATCTATGATCAAATCAATAATTGGTAGCAAGAAATTGAAGTTTGGAGCAGAATCCATGAGATTTGGGATTTTCAGATTCATGTTTGTCATTTTCACACACTAGTGTGTGTGTTCTTGGTGTTCTTCAGAAATTCTCAGATCTGGATCATGGAAATGAAGTTTGGATTGATTTGGATCCATCAACATGATGCTACAACAACAATTTAATCAGCAAATCATCATCAACATCATGTTTGGATCAAAATCAAAATCACTAGTAAGTGGATTTTTGAATGATCTTTATTAATCCTTAGATTTGGATGTGGGTTTGAGCTCTAATCTCATGTTTAATTAATGAACAATGATTTATCACATTAATTAAACATGAAAACATCATCATAATTAGTAAGTTAGAGCCAAAACGAAGAGATTTAGGGGTATGAGAACTATTCAGGAGCATGAGCATTGTTTAAAAGCATAAGCATTCTTCAGAAGCATAAGCATTGTTTAGGTGCATGAGCACTATTCAGGCGCATGAGCACTGTTCAGGCGCATGAGCACTGTTCAGGCGCATGAGCACTGTTCAGGCGCATGAGCACTGTTCTGGCGCATAACAACTATTCAAGCGCATGACAACTATTCAGGCGCATGGCAACTATTCAAGCACATGAGAATTGTTCAAGTGCATGAGGTTGAATTGAAACTCCCACACTTAACCATTTTCAGCAACAATGCTGAATTTTAGCAGCATGTCAACTAAAAATTAGCAACCAAACTTTGTTATTCCGTAGATGATCTACGGAAACAGAACATTTACTTTTTGTTCTACCGTAGAAGATCTGCTGATAAAGCATATAGAACACTTTCTTGTTCCGTAGATGAGATACGGATAAAAACTTAACTTTGTTCTTCCGTAGATGATCTACAGACAAAAAAAGTTTTGTTCTTTTAGTAGAAAAACTGTGGATAGAGAACATGCGCAGACTGTTTACCTTAGTCAAATTTCATGGAGCTCACTTCTGTGGATGTTTATTATCTACATATGTACAGTAGTTTATCAATTCTACATTTACGGATCAAAACAAAACAAAACACATTTAGGTGTTCCAAAGTTTTGAAGACCTCCCTTCCGCAACAACAAATATTCTCAGCTTTGGACAACTATTCAACATATCAAGTTTCTTTTTCATATCAGAAATCTACAATTTAGGAGGAGTATTGTTATGTATTCTATCTTTGAAGAAATTGAAGATTTCCAATAATTATTGAATATGAAGACTTGAAAAACAAAAGCAACAAAAGTATTAGTCTAGAGTGTTAGGGACCGTGTACGTACGGAGTACTAACAGATTCTGCGTGAAACCAGATCAAATAGTGCAGAATCCTATTTGATTGGCGATCCAATTAGTGAGAACGATAACCCGATCGATATAACAATGAACTAAACGTTAAGAATGAGTAGGAATCAATCTAGATCGAACTTTGAAGTTGGATTGGCTGTTTAGGACGCTCTGGACGGCTAGGGTTTATGAATATTAGAAGTCTCTCTCAAAGTGTTCAAAGTGTTCTGTTTTTCCACGAATTAAGTGGTATTTATAGGTTTGTAGTTTTCATTAGTATGACTGAACCATTACAGTCGTGCGACTGAATCATGCGGTTGATTCATACCCACGACTGAAGGTTCAGTCGTGCGACTGAGTCAATCTTATGTCTCCATCATATGACTGATCCAGTCTTCTGGTTCAGTCGTGTGACTGGTCCATAAGCATGATATATTCATGCGTATGGTCCATAAGTATGATCCATTAGCATGAATAATCACCCGACTAAGTTGAACACATTTTCCAATCATTATTAACTTAGAATTGTGTACAACACTCTCAAACCTATATATGAAGTTCATACATATGATTTATACTTAACACAATAATAATATGAAATAATCAAATATAAATAAACATCAAGACATATATCATATTTCATTTCATCATCACATTACACATATGTAAGACATGAAAGACTTTTACATTTAAGCACATAAACTAGGAACATCATGTATCTATAAACTCCCCCTTGGACCTAGTTTACCCTATTGTCTAACATTCTTCATATGCTCTTAAAACTTCTTGTACTTCTCTTCTCTGGTGACTCCCACGTGTATCTCAAACACGAAGCATATTCGTATAACATGTTGGAACTGTAGAGCTTGTACAATATCTTGCGTGTCATGGAACAGTGGCCACTTGTATAAGGTGTAGACATATTCTACAGACAAGTTAGTATGCTATGTTTCCATCTTTGTTCAAGTGGCCAACTTGAAGTGTGGCGTGAAGTGTGGCGTCATAATACCACAACTTGAAACTTCTTGTACTTCTCTTCTCTGGTGACTCCCCTGATAGTCTCTATCTTTCCATCTTTGTTCAACACTATGACTGCTTCTCCCATCCTCCAATCATAATACCACAACTTGAAGTGTGGCGTGAAGTCCTGAGGCATCTCCCTTAGAGGAATCTTAGACATTGTGCGTGGGGGACTCCACTTCAGTACTATCTTCGGTCTTCCAGAGATAGGATCAACATCAGTCTTATGAATAACACATTTAGGTTGTTGAGGCTTAAAGTTGACCCATCTAGTGTGGTATTCTTCCTTCAGAGCTATATCAAACCATCCCGACATCTTCCTCGGGTTGGCATACAATAGATCTAAATTAGGCAATCTATTAAGCTCAAAACCAGGAAGAGTCTTCAGATCATGTGGATATCTGAAGTACTCAATCCCCTTCTCTCTCTTTACAACATAGGCATTTAAGTCTTCAAAATAAGCACACACTATGATTTTGCAAGACACTTTCTGATGTTTCTTGACTCTGTACAGTTTGGTGTAGGCATTCTGCCTTGGAGGTGCACGCTGGGCTTTCATTTCAGTAAAACATGTGGCCCATTAAGCTTTCTTAAGATCAACATTAGTATCAGAAGCTAGGGCTTGACTTTCATCTTTCTCCTTTTCTTTCTCCATCTCGTTCAGCTTATCAAAAGTAGCACTGGCAAAAGTTTCACCCAAGTTGGGGATAACATTGCCCTCATGGTCAGTGTACTTAGGATAGTGCTTAGCGGTCATATCTTTAATCTCTATTTCATCGACATCCTGTAGCTCCTCATCACTTAGAACATTGACTTCGGGAGCATCTTTGATCAGTTCATCTAGATTTAGTCAGAACATATCAGCTAGCTACTCGTCGGTGAGGTCGTGGATGATCTCTCCTTCCTCAGGAGTGTAGCTCACAGATCGTCTTACGATCCCTTGCAATTCAAGAATCATAGTGAGTTGAGTCTTGATTCGCTGAAGGGGACGACATCATATTCATCTGGTTGTTGAGCTTCATCTGTTTGATTAAACATTCAACACATCACACATAAATCATTAATCAACACATTAAAACATAAATAATCATTAATTACATTAATGTAATACACAATTCAAGTACAAAAGTTTCAAATACATAAACATCTAATCATTACTTTTGCCTTGATCGGATGTCTCTTCAGCTTGAGAAGCTGAGGACGAGGCTCTTTGATCCTTATTTCGCTTGGTGCGCCTCTCCTTTGCTGATGGATTTGAGGCTGATGCAAATGCATCACCTTCTTGATCATCCTAATTATCATTATCATCCTTTTTGTCCTTCCCACTCGGTCCCGCTTCCTCCTCCTCATCATCATCTTCTTCTTCATCATCTGTAATCTCATCATCATCATCCATATCATCACCATCATCATCACCCTTAGATCCCTTCAACCTTAGCATAATCTTCTTGTTCTTTTTCTCCAGTCCTTCAATCCTTTTCACCGATGCCATGACCAACTTGTTTTGACTCTTTAGTGTATGGTGAGCTCGGCCTAAAGCTCTCTCATAAAGTTCATTCTTCTCACCGAGCTGAGCTATTTGCTTGGATTGAGCTGCATTTACCACCATCAGCTGGTTTATCTGAGTAGCTCTCAGATCATCAGTTGCGATCAGCTTTAGCATGATGCGGTTTAGGTTTGCCAGCTGTTCCTCTAACCTGATAGTGGGTAGAGTGGAGCCATGTTGTCGTTGGGGATTGGGTGGATGTACAGGCTTGTTGAGTGGTGGTTGTGGTGGGGGATGTGGTGAAGATAGGAGGAGGAATGGGAGTGGATTGTGGTGGAATTGTGTTGGGTATTGTGGGTGAGGTGGAGGTGAGTGTATGAGTGGTGGAGGGAGTATCAGTGGCTGTAGTGGTGGGAGTGGGTGTTGTGGTGGTAGTGGCAGTGGTAGAGGTGGTAGTGGGTGTTGTGGTGGTAATGGTAGTGTAGTGGCAGTGGTGGTGGAAGATGTGATCAATGTGAACCTTGGTCTCTTACTCTTTTTGTCAAGGGGTTTGGCCATCCTTTTCTTCCTTGAACCTGTGGCAATAGGAGCTCCCCCTGAGCTGATAGGTTGGTCAGGTGTGTAAGTGGGATCAGTGACATCAGGATCATCACTTGTAGTTCCAGCTAGGCGTCCGCCAACCGCCTCTTTCCCTTTCTCGGTTGCCACAACCCGGCTACCGACGTTCCTAACAAGAGGCTCATCATCTGACACTTCTTCTTCATCTAAAAGAAAGTCAGGGTGGATAGCCACCTGCTCAGATCCACTTAAAGCAGAAGAAATACCATGTGGAGATGGTGGAGACTTAGTAGAAGTGTTAGTGGCCCTTGATTGAATGGGACCAATATCTCCACCACCTTGACCATCATCCTGATCATCATCATCATCGTCCTCTTCGTCAGTTGGTACTAAAATAGGCTCAACATCGGAATCACTATCATCGTGACACCATTTCTTGCGAGAAGGCGCCACGTAGTCTTCATTGGCCAGATGCCCAAACAATATCCTGACCGGGGGCTTCACCTGCTTCCCCCGGTATACTTTCATCCTGCCTAAGGTGGTATCATCCATCACCTCAAGCACCACTGCATCATCTCTCTCTTTTGGCAGCATAGGAAGCTTCTCATCTATGATCATCTGTAAGAAGTGTGGATACATACAGAAGCATTTCTTGCCTTTGGCTTCAAGGTTCTCGATCAGATAAGAAGAGCATGCGAGAAAAACTGAATGGGTGGTTCAGTACCAGTGCAACATATGCATTCTGGATTTGGTCCGATATTTCATCAAATCCTCCCCGCCTGGAGGCAATACACTTTAAGACAACATGTGCCAAGTATTTGAATTGCGGGCACATGTTGCTTTTGTTCAGTACGCCGACATTGATGTCTCCGACGTACTTGATCCTCAGCAAGCAACCACGCACAGTCAGTGGATGCAGCTTAGTTGGATGTGCTCCATCTTCCCCCAAGTCTAGGACTCGCCTTAGGTCTTCTTCGCGGATCTCAATGTCCTGTCCAAAGATAGAGCTCCGGATACAGTAAGGCTCCACCGACCGGTCAACTGAGGCATCTGCCCAAAAGGCCTGTTGTACAGACATGTATGGTGTGCACGGAGCCGAGATGGCCTTGTATATCCTCGATCTACGTAAGAAAGAAATAATCCCAGTGAACTCAAAGGTGTTCCGGGAAGTAGTATCGAGATGTGATTGTCCATCTATCAACCATCAAAGCCAAATCAGTCTCTTTGATGACTGGAGATTTTGAGGTTATTGCTCTAAGCTCTTCCTCAACCAAGTGATTTACAATATTCATAGCTTTTTCAGTATCTAACATTGCTTGCTCAGCTATGATCTCACCTTCACTAGCAGATCCATCATCCAATGCATCAACAAAGGCAACATTTGATTCACTCGGAGAAACAAATCAGAAGGACTAGTCTTGCCCTTCATCACCTAGAGCAGTCAAAGCCTTTGTCTCTTTACTTGAAGAAGTAGTTCCAATCATATCTTTGTCTTGGCGGTTAAATGTGGGAAATTGGTTTCCATTACTAGTGGCAACTAGATTCTGCCTCGTCTTTTTGACAAACTTCTTTGCTCTTCTGGCAACACTAGCCAAGGCCCACATTATGTCAATTATTCTAGCTCATTTTCATCAACTTGCTCATAATCCTCATTTGCAAGATGACAATTTCCAATCTTACCGGCAACTAAACCATCATAAGATTATACAACGGCCACTAAAAGATCCATGTGCTCTTTGGCAACTTCCACTATGACATTACCGAGATTCTCGGTCTTCAACTTTGTAGTATTTGTTTCTGGAACTATGTATTGGGTTCCAGATGACCTTGAAGTTTTGGTTCCTGATGCACTGTTTTTGGAAGGAGCAGAAGAACTAGACACGAATGATGTTTGTAACGGTGCTCCTTTAACAGCTGGAGTTGGAACTGAGTTGTAAAGTGAAGGATTCTGAACATAGGATCCTTTCTTCGACTTGTAGTTCATTCGTAGTTCTTCCTCCCTTAACTTCAGGATGAAATCATTTATGTCTAACTTCACAAGAATGTCGTTTTGTCTCAGATTAGGCACAAATGAATCCTATTTATCAGCCAAACCATCAGCAAAGCTTGAAACTTTATCTTCCATAGATGTTGTCACACCATGAGTGTGTAACTCACTCATCAGATGATAGAATCTATCAATAATATCATCCAAGCTCTCATTCCCTATCGAGGAGAAATTATCAAATTCCTTTTTGAAAGCTTTAGCCTTCAATGCTTTGAGAGTTGTGTTTCCATCATATCTCTTCTCCAATGTCTCCCATAACTTTTTAGCCTGCTTGTTCTCAGAGAACTGATGAAAGATGTCCTTAGGTATCGACTGACTCAACAAGGCATATACTTTCTTTTCAGCATTGAACAGTGTAGATACATGTGTACCTAGTTTCTGAGCTTAATGTAATATGTCTTTATTGTCTTACACATATGTAATAGATTGGGTACTTAATGAAATACAATGTGTGGTTATGCTTATAATGTTTATTATTTCATTAATTAGTAGTTTAACGCTTATTGAACTGACTATATAGGTTTGTAGTTGTTTGAATTAATCTTAGTAATGTAATGATTTATAAATATATTCAAACTTAGTAATATGAAGTTCTCATGCGAATGGCCCATGCTAATGGAC
>BJCM01067350.1:0-13564 GCA_018326385.1 Flaveria bidentis | reverse complement strand
TTGCATGTTATATCCTTTAATTTTAATAATTACATACAATGTCCTTTAGTTAAACAAATTTACACTAACCATCATCCATATATACAATTAACTCAATTACGTGATCTTCACACAAGTAGTATTTTTGTCATTTGCTTTTCACATCTAATAAAGTAAAAAATATTTTTCTTAAATAAGCAATCGTTAAACCAGATTGAATGTCCAAAATAAAATACAAAATTTTCTACCGAGCATCAATTCTTGATTGGCTTGATTAAAATATCAAATAAAAGTAATGTTAATGACAAGTGTCTTTATAAATCACAGATGATAATACTTCTCATCAATCAAAAAAGTAATAACAAAATGAATTAAGACATCAAAATTACTTTGCCTTCGATCTCTAAGTGTTTATACTTTGGAATGAGAACAACATAATTTCGAAAGACTGAGTTCTACCTTCGGATGTTTTTCATACATGATCTTCGGAAGATTGTTGTGGTTGAGATGGGGTTGTTTGGTCATGAAGGAATATAAGGAAGAAAAAGAAGTGTAGGTTGAGGTGGGGTGGGGTGGGTCTTTTTTAGTTCTAAATTAGTTTTTGTCTTTTAACAAAAAGGATAAAATAGTCATTCTTGTTTTACTTAACAAAATTATTTAACGTCCGTTTAACCTAGGGACGGAAGATCTTATGTTTTTTCAAGCCTTATGTTTGACTCAAGGACGATCCATGTAGTTTATTGTTTTTAGTAATTTCCTTATTATAACTCATAATTTTAATTATTTTGCTTATAAAAAAGTTACTTTTTAAAAATACCATTTCTAAAATTATTTCATGTTTATTTAAATTTGATGTTTTCAAAGAATCTTACTTTATAAAAAAATGATTTTTTTAAATAACATTAATAAAAAGATCTCTTTTTTTAATTTACTAGAAAACTATTTTAATCCAAAAAGTATTATATGATATTTTTAGTAATTAATAAATGTTTTGATAAAGAATGAATATAATGTTGTAATGTATCTCTTTTAGTTACCTTTTTATTAAAGTAAAAATATTAAAAATACAGTGGAAAAGTTGAAAAAAGAAATAACCTGCTTCCTTTTTTTAACAATATTTCACCGCTTTTTTAATGATAGAAATAAGTTTTACATAGTTTATACTATTAAAACTATCATAGAAAACAAGATAGTATTAATTTTAATTTAATTATAGTATAGTGAGCTTTAGAAATATGATTTTTAGGTAATGCGTAATCGAGTATATTTTACTTAACTATTATTCGTGAACTTGAACATATTATATGGTACGTAGCTATATGTACAACATGAGTGTTTGCACTCTTCAAAATGAACATGTGTCTTGTTTTGGTAACTTCGCAACTTTTGTGACACCCTACACAAATCCCACATCGGCCGTGGACATGAGAGATTCTTGGTTCATAAGAAATGTTTGGCCTCTAATATCAACAATGCGTTTTGGGCGTATTGGTTGTCGATGAGAGGAGAACTCCACAGTTAAGCGTGCTCAGGTGGGAGCAATCCAGGGATGGGTGACCTCCCTGGGAAGTTTTCACCCGGGCAACCAAAAGCAAATCCGTGAGCTCCTCGTGGGCAAAGCAGACAATATTGTTGATGCGAGGGGCCGGGTGTTACAACTTTACACCATTTTTTATTCATAGTATAAACTGCTCCCAATATATGTGTATATTTGTGTGTGGAATTGTTGCGCGTTGCGGCGGTACAACTTTTTCATTATTTTATGGGAATTCGAATTTAGTCGGTATCTACTCGATGCATTATGATGTAAAATAAAAAAAATCAAAATATGATTATTGAAAATTGGAATTAAAGAAGATAATTATATATATCACAAATTATTTAAGACAACTGTCTTATAACAACAAGATAAGTGAAAGCATGGACAGTATTTGGGGTTAGAATCACTTATTACCTATATTTTCAAAGCGTAAGGGGGTTCGTTTTAAGAATGTAGATTAGAGTTGCATACAATGGATAACTACGTATTCATTTGTTTACTTCTCAATGAGTTGTATGATTTTATACAAAGTTCCGCTTTTTATTTCTTAGTTTATTAGCCCTTTGAAAGCATTCTATCTTATAACTAACCAACCATCCCTAAAATTTAAAGAAATACTTGATGGAAACATGCTTATATACTTTTCTTCATTTTTCCATATATGATTTAACTATAGAAACAAAAAAACATCAATTCATGTTTTTTGGAAGAAAAGAAAACAACATTTGCTTATAAGATATGTTCATAGCCCGAAAGTGTAGATGAACTCCAAGTTTAAACCTAACAAAACATTTGACCTCAATAGTTTTACACTTCAAATGACAGTAAATTAAGAAATATATTGATTAAAACCAAATAACTAGAAAAGTATAACATCAAAATACAAATCAAAGTTGACCTGATTCAAGGGTGGTTGGAACAAAGCAACATGCTAGTGAAAACTTTGGAGATTTTTGGAAATTGTTATTCATGTCAAATAAAAAACTAGCAATAGTGGACAGGAGTGAATCGATATGTAACCTCCAAATACTAAGAGATAAAACTGGAGTGTAACCGGTGATGGTTGAGGTTTGCGATGATGATGAAGATGTTGATGATACAGAAAGAGATGAGTGGTTGAGGGTGCAATAGGAAGACGTAAGTAAAGTTATGTTGTGAGTCAATAATTCTAGAAATAAGTGAATAATTTGTATCATAATTCAACATCATGATCATCAGAGGCAGCTTTCCATGGTGATTTTTATAGACCGATGTAAAGTTTATACTTAAACGCTGATGCAACCAAAAAGCTTCCAACATACATGCATGATATGGATAGTTGAAGTTACTTCAGAAGTTTAATACAATTAAGTGAAAATATTCTAAGTGTATAATTTTCCGAAGCCAAAGAACAATTCTTCCAAAGCCAATGATGAAGTCTTCCAAAGCTTCAAAGACAAAGTCATCCAAAGCCAAAAGACTAAAGACTGATTTATTTTGAAGACAAAGAAGTCGTGCTTTCTCGGATCAATTTTTGCATAAAACTGACCAACTTTTCACTGCCACTCTAAAGACTCAACAACTTGTATAAGTTGGTGATAATTTCCATCCTTTTGTAAACTGTAGATTATTTTTTGAGGTCTATAACTTTTTACATTGTACCTTTTATCCTTTTTGTAATAAATTCAGATGTGAGATATGACATGTCATAGTCACAAGCCAAAAGACAATCTGTCTTTTGACTGTACATTGATCTTGTTGTCTAGATTAGTGCTTCCAGCTAGCTTTCAAAGTATAGCTAGCTATATAATATAGGATAAAGTATCTTAGGATCTTGTTTTGTCTTTATGCTTGTAATACTTGTATCGAACTTGAGAACAATATATAGCATTCTTGAAAAGCATACCTATCTTGTTCTTGTTCTTTGTTTAGTCTCATTACTTACATGTGTTCTTAGTATATTTCATATAAACTAGGTTCCCTATTTGATGTTTTAAGTGTTCTAACACTATCCTTAATGTGAGATTGATTGTATTGACCATTCCTTACCCGGTCCTGCAATTGGTATCACACTATTTCAGGCTCTTGATTGTAAGATCTCACCATCTTAAATCCTCTCATTTTCACAACCACTTAACATCTCAAATGGTAGCTCTCCCAAAGGCTAATATGAAAATCGATACTATGACAAAGTCCCCATTGATCACTGCAAATGACTTTGATACATGGTGCCAAAGAATGGAAGGCTTTATCAAGTCATAAGGTAGAAGGATGTGGGAATCTATTGTCTTTGGACCTCATGTACAATACACCTTTTCAACTACTGCTAGAGGAAGCATGGTACCAATGGAAGTGGCTGACTACTCTAAAGAATAAGAGAAGAAGCTAGATGTAGATCAAAAAGCCATGATCGCCCTCCAAAATACTCTTTCAAACCCTATCTATAGAGGCTTCAAGAAGTGCAAGACTGCTAAGCAACTCTAGGATGCACTAAAGTTAATGTATGAGGGGTCTAATAAAGCTAGAGATAACAAGAAAGACCTATTGAAGAAGAAATTTGAGTGTTTCACCTTTAAAATAGGTGAAACCAAGAATCAAAAATACTATAGGTATGTTGAGATTATGGATACTCTAATGGATGTTGGAGTAACTCTTGAGAATAAGGACATTATAAGGAAGATCATATTCTGTCTTCCTAGGTAGTCGATAGACTATTGTGTGGTCATTAAGGAGAATAAAAACCTCAAGACCACTCTCACCAAGTTGTATTGTATCCATCTACAAGCTGCAACAATTCTAGAGTTCAGCCCTTCATGTGGTTGAAAGGGATTGTTGTTGGACCATGATGTAACAACTGGCCCTTCGCATCAACAATATTGTCTGCTTTGCCCACAAGGAGCTCACGGATTTGCTTTTGGTTGCCCGGGTGAAAACTTTACAGGGAGGTCACCCATCCCTGAATTGCTCCCACCTGAGCACGCTTAACTATGAAGTTCTCCTCTCATCCACAACTAATACGCCCAAAACGTGTTGTTGATGTTAGAGGCCAGACATTCCTTATGAACCAGTTGTGTGTTGATGGTTGTTTTGATGGAAACTCCATAAGTCCAAGAACCTGCGGATGAATAATATGCAACAAGAAAAGAAGAGAAGTGTCGGCTACCCGCATTTGTATATGCGGATGACCATAGAACAAATGTTGATACGTGTTTGTTCTTTCGCATTAACAATTGCGGATAACCAATGCTGACAAGTACGTTGTATATCTGTAATTACTAATGCGTATGTTCAACAACAAATGCGCATAAGTGATTGTCCATCCACATTTGTTAATGCCGATGACCAAACACCAATGCTGAAGAAGAAAAAGAAATGTTGATGAAGATTACAACATCCCTATTAGTTAATGTGATGAACAAAAGAAATGTTGATGAAGACTTTTTTACTTAGACTAGTTCTCTGATGTATAGGTCAAGTGTAGTTTAGTCTTTTTGTATAATCATGTGTCAGCCTATAAAAAGAATAGAAAACCTCATATGTGAGCTGACCGTTGATTGATATTAGACAATTAGAATATTTTGACAAAGCATATTGTGTAACTGTTTAATGCAAAACTCTAGCATTCATTGTAACTATTTTTCACCTTGATTAATAAAAAGAGCTTTTAAGAGTATTTATTGCATTCAATGTTCTGTGATTGTTTGATTCCGCCCTACAATCATTCACTCAATCATCATATTCGGTCCTTGTTGATTCACATCAATAGCGAATATATTTCTCACACCTAGTCAATTGGTATCAGATCATTGGCTCTTGGTTCTTCTTTAGATCTGCCTAGATCTAAGGTGACTCAATTGATCTGGTGATTGAGTTGCTCATAGGGTGTTCGACTACCTTTATTCAGTATTCACCTTGAATATCTGCTGAAATACTTCGACAGTCAATGGTCATCTGTACTCACCCTCAATAACCAAGCTGTGAACAGTGGCTCAACGATAAAATTCTTAATAAGAGCATAAAACTTCAGAAAATTACAGAAGAATCTCTAACAAACTTCTGTCTACACTCAGCAGATCTCATTCCATAAGCCTGATTTGGATACGTTGAACTAGTAGAACTTAACAATCAAACCAATCTCTATTCAAACAAGTTAAAATCAACTTATTAAAAATGGATTCATATAATTTCTCTAAACTTGGTCATACTCTTAAACCTCCTATGCTTAAACACAAATCTGAGTTTAAGAAATGGAAAATAAGGTTTATGAATTACATTACAGGTGTAGATCCTGACTATTGGATTTCCATATGTAATGGGCCTCACATTCCAATAACTCTTTTAGCTGACCACGTAGCACTGTACAAAACCTCAAGAATACCCATTGAGGATCTCACTGTTGATGATGATAACTACAAGAAGACAAAAATCGATCTCAAACCATATTCCATTCTGACTTAAGCATTAAAAATGTATTTGTTAAAAAGGCTTGAAAAGTATGGAATAACTAAAGTTGTGTGGGATGCACTGCTGATAATGTGTGAAGGTAGCAGTGAAGTAGCTTAAATTAACAAGGAAAAGCTTGTTAATCAATATGAAACCTTTCATCACTCTAAGGGGGAGTCAATCTCTAAACAATTGCATAGATTTGAGCAGTTGTTGAATGATTTAGAGATTATGGGGGTTACATATAAAGTCAAGGAGCTGAACAAAAAGATGCTTCACAACCTTCGTGAAACTTGGAAACAAAATGTTACCATTTTGAAAAATACTCTTGACCTAGATAGTACTACCTTGGACATAATGATTGCCAAAATTAAAGCTCTAGAACTTGATGAAAAGAGCAGGAACCTTGGTGGACCTTGAGTTCTTGAAGCATATAAACATCCATCAGACACTCACTCCTAGGGAATGTAAGGCACCGTTCCCGGGACGCTCACAGCTGGTCAATCATTGCAAATAAAACATGTATTTGCAATAACTTTAATAAAATACTACAGCGGGAACATTAAAAACAACAATTCGTTTCATTATAAGTGTTTTTGAAAATTAATACAACATTCATTACAAAACATCGTTTGTTCGCATTATAATGCAAAAACATTATACAAGGGAATGCCATCCAAAATGAGCCAAGTAGCCACCACGTGCCATCCTCAACAACCTTTACTTGCCAACTGGAAACACATAAAAGTCAACATTGTTGAGTGAGTTCTAGTTTTATAATAAAACATGCTTTACTTTCATTAAAAACCGTTGTTTACTCTTTATCAAATCATACAATACTTTCGTACATGATCACACGTCGTACGTACACATAGATAATATCATTATTATCTTCTTTTACTATTCATCACTTTCTTTCTTTATCTTTTTTCGGATCAGTGTCATCAGCTATACCCCAAACATATGCACAAAGCGGGTACTGTGCCGAAGATCATAAATGACTTCCATAACGCACATAGCCTGGCACCAACACCGGGGCAAGTGACAAAGATCCCAACTATACACTACACCTCAAACGTATGGACAAAGTGGGTACCGGGCCGAAGATCATAAATGACTTCCATAACGCACACAGCCTAGCACCAACACCGAGGTGAGTAACCACTGTAATCCATGTACTATATCACCGGTCAGTCACAAAGACCGGAGCCCTGCGTGTATGCTTATAGGTTAGCTAAACCACACACAGTTGAGCTTACGACATTTTAGAGTCGTGCACCTCCGTACATTTTGCTTGCATGCCTTTCTTTACTTTCTCTTTCTTTAATGCATGCACTATGTCATTATGTTCCTCTTTTCATTATCTTTCACTTTACGTTACATAATACATTACCATTTCTTTCACAACTATAACACCTAAAGCCACTGGAAAGATAAACATACATAACATGGAACATAAACATGAACACACAAACATTGCCATACAGGGCACCATCATACATACATCATACATACCATCATGCATAAGCATCAAAACATATGATACATCGCCCATCACATCATCTATGACTTAAAAAATCAACTTACATAGCCCCCGGGAACCTCCCCAGTCAAAACCTACATAACACTTTTCCCCCAAAATCAGAAAATATTCTAAGTCTTTAGGCGCATGGGAACTATGCATGCACATAACCTTTCAGACGCTTGGGGAACACTTAGGCACATTGGCACTATTAGGGCTCATAAGCAACACTTAGTCTATTTTGGGCAATTCTAGGCGCATGGGCAGTATGTAGGCGCATGAGCTATCTAGGTGTATGAACACTTAGTCAATTTCAGCCTATTTTCTAGGTGCATGGGTACTATTCGGGCGCATGAGGTATTAGGCCCATGGGACACTTAGGCAGTTATTTTCTGTTGGGTGCATGGGCCACTGTTTAATTCACACTTAACATCATAATTCAGTTCCCAATCATCACCTATCATGTTCTAAGCTTAAATCATACATCCTAAGCCTTAGAAACACAACCATAACATCATCATACACATACATAGCGCAAAATCAAACCCCACCCACAACATACACACATATGGGTATAAAACCCAACTTTATAAAAACGTTAATACATGCATTTCCAGCCCCAGAGCAGTTTAAAAAGAGTAAAAAGGGGGTTCTAGAACTCACCTTAGCAACCCTTGGTTATGACTTCTTCAAAACCCGCCCGCAATTGAGTTCAACCACCTAGAAACCCACCAAAGACACACACGACCGAATACACAAACACACATAAGCATATAACCGAGGCTAAGGCCAGTCAACAACACTCAAAAACCATGAATTCTTACCTTGAATTCGAACTTCTGCTCTTGTTCCTCTTCAAACCGAGAGTTTTCAACTCTCCTTTCTTTCTTTATCTAAAAATGTCCGAGTGAAAGTGTTAACAGAGGATGATGGGCAGCCATCACCTTTATCACCAACTTTTAAAGATTTTGTCCTTTTGACACTTTTAGTGCCTCTACATGGGTTTCATAGCTTTTCTTTCTTTTACATCACTTTTAGTCTTCCTATTCTTTCTTATCTTTAAAATAAATAACCGGGTATTACAGGAAAATGCATTCATCACTAATTATGATGATTTTCTCTTATCCAATGATCAAGTGAAGACAAGGGGTTTCATTGCTGCTCCATCATTAACCAAGCCATCAACTTCACCTCAACCAACTAGGTTCACCACCACTCCAACAGGTCTTTCTAAAGATCAAAAATCTAAAGAGCAAAAGGCTACTTATAATGCCTTTATTGCTAGCATTGAAGCATACGTGGGATGAAGACTCACTTCTGCCCACTTGATCCAAGAAGATCTAGAAGAAATGGATTCAGATGATGTTGAAGAAATGGATCTGCAATGGAAAATGGCTATGATAGCAATGAGAGCCAACAAGTTTTTCAGAAAAGGGAGAAAGCTTAGCTTGAATAAAAACATAAAACTGGGATTTGACAAATCCAAAGTCAAATGCTTCAATTATGGTATGACTAGACATTTTTTAATAAAATGTAATGCTCCAAGAAGAAACAACAACATTATTCAAAGGAATTCTCAGGGACAATCATCCACACAACCAAGCTTAAGCTATCAATCAAAAAATTATCAACAACAGTATCATCACCAACAACAACACCAACATCCCTATCATATCAGCCACAACTAACCAACCAAACTCATGGAAGTAGCCAAGACTAGAGCTTATATTTTAAGGAAGTGAAGCCTCAATTTCAGAATCATGCTCTCATGGGTCACATCAATGATGATCCAACTCTAATGCCATCAGAGGTACAATCTAATCTGTGTAGTGATAAATGCATTGTTGAACTACTGGTTTATCATGAACATAATCACAAATTAGCAGCTAAAATCAAAGAAAAATTAAAATCTGAGATGTTTTAAAGAGAAAAGAAATGCTTTGGAATTAAAATCAAATCTCTCATTTCTGACATTGAAAACCTTCTTGGAGAAAAGTACACTCTTGCAGCTGAAAATGAACAGTTACTGAAAATTTAGCCCAATCCAAAGCTGAGCAATTAGTTACTAAAGTGAAACTTGAAAATTTTCAACTGTCTTCAGCTAAGCTGCAAGAGACGCTTGATTCACAAAAGGGTCACAATGATATTACAGGTTTTGGATACAACTCATGTCCCCCACCATATATACATAACTACACTATCATGCATGATTCACTCACTCGGTCTGATAAAATTGAACCTAAAACTATTGAACCTAAATCAATAGTAACTCAAATCACTAATCCTCTAAATAAACCAAGTGTTTGTTTGAAACAAATATGGAGAAAATTAAGTTACGTCAACCTATCAAAATCAAAGAGTACTTAGACAAGATAGTGAATGTCACTAAACCATAAAGTCATGTCAAAGTTATAGTGCCTTTTGTGAAATTTGTTCTTGAAATTTTCAAAGAAAATAAGAAAATAGAAGTCTCAATGAAAATTTCTACTAAAAGCAGTTCTGATTATGAGATCACATCTCCAAAGAATTCTATCAAATCAGACAATGTTTCATTGCCAAATAAAAACAAAATTTCACTAGTTGCATAAACAAAAACCAAGTTTAACTCACAATCTTCAAAACCAAAGCAGAGAGTTGGTTTTGAAATTTGTAATAAAGAACATGTGGATCAATTGGAAAGGGATGTAAGAAGATGGGTAAGGAAGCAGGAACAATCTAGGAATATCAAACCTAGAAGTGTTGTGAAACAAACAACTAAACAGGCTATTCTTGCTTCCTCACCTACATCAAATGCTAAGTCTCAGTTCAAAATAGGTAAATGTACTAAGGCGTCAACGTCAAGATCAACATCAAGACACAAACACATGTATTATGACATGTGTGAAATGTCCAATCATAGTATAGATGAGTATTATTTCAATCAATACTTCTCAATCTGTGACATGAACAATCATCCTACCAAAAACTGCTATTTTAGAAAATATTATTCAGTTTGTGATATGACCAATTCTGATTGTTATTTCAAGCATAGAGGGTTGAGGAGTCCTCAAAACAAGCCCATCTCACTTATATGAAACTCAAAATCAGAAATCATTTTCACAATAACCAATCCAGGACTTCTAGTTCTGATAATGATTTCGGAAACATAAAAGGGTTGAGGAAAATCCAAAGAAACAGATATCACAACATCAAACAAACACATGATCTTCATAAATAAAAAATGATGGTTGATAGTCAAAAACGAGTCTAATTTCTTAAAAGAAACAGGGACCAAAGGTTTTCATATTCCTCTGACTCTTCAAATGAAATTAATGAGATGAAACATGCAAGATATCATTAGGAATAAGTAAGACCAACTCCCTCTAAGTCATAGTTTAGAGGAAAGTACCAAGAAGTAACTATCATGGATAGAAACGAGATGCCCAAGACCATCATGGCTTGGGTTTCACATTCTAATTACATCATTTGTGCTTGTTGGGTCATCCATATAGGTCGAATAGCTTATGGTAGGTGGACAGTGGATGCTCCCAACACATGACAAGAGATCGTTCCCTCCTTCATGACTTCAAGCATATACAAGGAATTATTGTGGCATTCGGAGGAGATTCACAAGGTAGCAGAATTACTAGTGAAGGATCTATGACAAATAGGATGCTGAGCTTTGATAGAGTGAACTACTGTGAGCAACTAAATTTCAATTCACTTAGCGTGTCTTAAATTTGTGACATGAAATATTCAAATCATTTTACTAACACTCATTGCTACATTCTAAAACAAGGATTCCAAATTCCCAAAGAATGGGTTGTCATGAATACCCTGAGGAAGAATAACACATATGTCCTAAACCTTAATTTTGTTACTCCAAAAGAAACATGTTTTCTATCAAAAGAATCTGTTGATGAGTCACAACTTTGGCACAAACGCTTGGGACACACTAATTTCAAAAACATGAACAAAATGGTTAAGGGAAACTATATGATTGGTTCACACCAAAAAGAATTTCATTTTATTGACCACTATTCAACGTGTCTCAAAGGGAAACAACACAAGTCTTGCCACAAGCCAAAGTTGTTGAACACAAAAAATTCCCTATTGAAGCTACTTCACATGGATCTTTTTGGACCAACTCATCTGATGAGTATTGGAAAGAAAAAATATTGTTTGGTGATCATTAATAACATTTCTAGATCCACATGGGTCTTCTTCTTACTTCATAAAAACAAAACGTCCCTATTAATAAATGATTTTATCACAAGAATTTAAAACCAACTTGTTCACAAAGTCAAAACAATGAGAAGTGATAATGGGAATGAATTTAAGAATGACGATATGAATTCATTTTGTACAACCAATGGCATCGCTCATCAACATAGTGCAGCTAGAACTCCTCAACACGATGGGGTAGCTGAAAGGTGAAATAGAACACTAATTGAAGTAGCACGAACAATACTAACCGATGCTAAACTGCTAGTCACCTTTTGGGCAGATGCAGTTATCACATCGTGCTTTGTGCAAAATAGAACACTAATAGTAAAATAAAGCAACAAGACTCCTTAAGAACTTCTCTTTCATAGAAAACCATTTATTGGATTTTTCAATTTATTTAGTAGTCCTTTCTTAATATTAAACACCCGAGACTATTTTGGAATATTTTCATCAAAGTCTAATGAAGGATTCTTTATAGGTTATTGTTCTGTTTCAAAGGCTTACAGATTGTTTAATCCTAGATTAAACATCATTGACGAATCTACAAATGTTCAATTTAAAGAACATTCATTTTCCAAATCAACAAATGGTCCCAACTGGTTGTTTGATATTAACTCATTCACAAAATCTTTTGATCAATTTCATGTTGGGTTAGTTGGACACATTATCAAAGTTGTTTAACCATTTAAACATGAAAAACACAGCGGAATAAAACCTTAATCCTATGTTTTGTAAACTGAAAATTAAGGCATATTACTTAGCAACAACAAACCCAAGAACATAGGATCAAATATATGTGAATCAACTAGCTATTAAGAAGAGAAAAACAACCAAGACAACATCCATGATGCTACCTTTTAGGAGCTTCCAAAACGTGAGATTTGATGAAGATGATGATGTTCTTGAGCGACCAAAACACGAAGGAATGGTGTCCTCAAACTTCCATACCCACAAGCATCAAGCAAACACCCTTGTTGCTAGGATTTTAACACCAAAAACAACCAAAAGGCTGCTGAAAAAACCCCTTTCAGCCGTGAGTTTTCTTCAAGATTAGAGAGGATTTGGTCCTTTTGGTTCTTGCATGTATGAGAGGGAGGAGGGTGGAGTGTGAGACTAGTTAATGAAAACCTTGTTCCAAGAAACAAAAGGCACACACCCATCTAAAGGGGCGGCCGAATATGCTCTCCAAATTAGGTTTTCCCCTAATTTTATCTACCATTTAATTGTTAACTAGTGATTGAATTAGTTATGTAATTAACCATTTAATTATATAACACACACACACTATATTATTATTTTGAGTTACTTAACCAATTTAAATAACATTACAAATAATCCTCATGAACAAAATATCCCTATAAGTTGATCCATCTCAAATGCAACTTATTTAGAAAACTAATTTTCTAAATTGGTGTAATTATTTAATTGCATGATCATATCATCAATTAAATGTTAATTGGTGTTTCCTAAGCTTGTTATTAGGTATGACCCGACTTGGATCATGACGTAGTAACCACATCAATGTTCTATGTGTCTTGGGTATAAAGAATCCAACAATCTCCCACTTGCACAAGATTCATAGAAGATTGATGCTAGTAGTAGAAACCGCCTAACAACGGTTTACTACCCTTAATACGCATGACTAAAAGCCATTCAATAACATCATCCCCTTCAATTATCCAACTTGAAATGATTTAGGTGAATCAATCATTTATCCTTTAGTTATAGAAGTCATGCTAAATCCTAGGACACAGAATGATCATTCCTTGTTGATTTAACTTAATCAGACCTTATACATCTTGCTCTCAATGAATAAAAGGAAAAAATTCCATCTTGACTACATA
Source organism: Flaveria bidentis (assembly GCA_018326385.1). NCBI lineage: Eukaryota > Viridiplantae > Streptophyta > Magnoliopsida > Asterales > Asteraceae > Flaveria > Flaveria bidentis. The sequence goes on along the minus strand of BJCM01067350.1, from coordinate 51 downwards.
CGTTTCTCACAATCACCTCGTGTCACACCTGAACATAGCCTTATGTACTGT